>JAFFSR010000035.1:2322500-2546953 GCA_017163975.1 Anastatus disparis | reverse complement strand
CTGCCGCTTCTGTCCGTCCTGTTTCAGCGCTTCTTTCATAGATCCGCTTGCGCTCCAGCGCAAGGAGATCTATAGGGATTACGCTTGCAACCACCATTACGGCCTCCGCAGAGACCGTCCGGTAGGCGCAAGCTATCCGAAGCGCTCCCCGTCTCTGTACGTCCGTCAGTCGCTTTCGGTACTTCCGGACGCGGAGCGCGTCGGCCCATATTTCCGCCCCGTACAACATGATCGAGTGGGTCGTCGTCATCAGGAGCAGTCTCTTGCTCTGTCTCGGTCCGTACGTATTTGCCATGAGGCGGCCCAGCGATGACGTCAGTCTAGTCGCTTTGTCGGCCACCCTCTGGATATGTGGCCAAAAAGTAAGCCTGGTATCCAGAGTGACTCCTAGGTATTTGAGAAACACTACCGTCTCCGTCCTTTCTGTACCTACTGTCATGGGAATGAGCGTCGGTATACGCCTTCCCGTCAGTAACATCAGTTCCCGTCTTGTTCAGTGCCAGTGACAGTCCGTGTTCTGTCATCCACCTTTCGACCCGCCTCATGACTCTGTTCAGTGTCAGTTGTGCTAACTCTGTAGTCCTCTGGACGATCACTACCGCCACGTCGTCTGCGTAAGCGACGAGTGATGCGCCCTCGGGCATCTCCAGTCTTAGCAAGCTGTCACAGTCCACGTTCCAAAAGTCTGGTCCCAGTATCGAACCTGCGCGACCCCCGCGGTTATTGGTCTGCGTATCTGTCCTTCCGTCGTCTCGTACGTTATGCATCTGTTACGCAAATAATCCTCCACCATCCTCATCAGGTAATCCGGCACCCCGAAAGACCTATAGGCCCCGAGGATATCGGAGAACCTGGCGCTATTGAAGGCGTTCTTTGCGTCCAGCGTGCCAAGCAGTACCACCGGTCTTTGTCTGTGGTCCATCAGTGCCGTCCTTCTAGAAGGCTCAAGAACTTCCCGCACAGCATCCACCGTCGATCGGCCTTTGCGGAAGCCATACTGGTTGTCCGAGAGTCCTCCTGCTCTGTCCACTGCTTTCGTCAGTCTGTTTTTCAGTAAAAGTTCTAATGTCTTTCCTGCCGTGTCTAAGAGGCACAATGGCCTGTAGGAATTAGGCGCATTTGGCTCTCCCTTTCCTTTGTAGAGGAGAACCAGTCTGGCCTTTTTCCAACGCGTGCTGAAAATCCCCGTCCGTAAACATTCGTTGTACATGTCCAGGAGGAGACGTGGCCTGCCCAAGGCAATCTGCCGGAGAATCTCTCCTGGAATGCCGTCCGGTCCTGGCGCTTTTCCGGGTCTCAAAGAGGCAGTAGCTTCCAGCAATTCTGCCTCCGTGAACTCCGGAACTGCTTGGCTCCGGTAGTCGACTGGCCCCTCCGTAACCGGATGGTTTGGGGAACAGCCCGTCCACTATCGTCGCCATCAACTGTCCGTCTTTGTGTTCTGGAGGACCAAGAGCCCCCAGTTTCTGGGTAACCAGCTTATAGCCCATACCCCAGGGGTCGCGGTCCACCTCTTCACACAACCGTCTCCAGCATCGCCTCTTACTGTATTTTATGGCGTTCGTCAGGGGTTTTTAGCGTCTTTGTACGTCTGTGCAAGCCCTCATTGCATCATCCTGTCCTCTTTTTGCGTGCTCTGTATAGTACTCGTCTGTGTTTTATGCACGTCCGTCGTAGGGAACTTATTTCGTCCGTCCACCAGTATGCTGCCGGTTTATTATGTCGAGGCACGATGCGTGGCATAGTAGCCTCTGCCAGAGGCGAACTATAGCAGTCATCGTCCTGTCCACAATCAACTCCGTCCTCTGTTCGTCAGTCAGATCCGTCGGGATGTTTTCAGAAGGCGCAACCGTTTCCAGCAGCGTCCTCCGAAACAGAGCCCTGTCCTGTTTGTTAAGGTTCCACCGCGAGGGTCTCACCGAAACGTTTTGTGACGTATCGTTCCGTTCCGTAACTTCAAAGGCGATGCACTGGTGATCGCTGGCCGTAAAGTCCTCGAGCACCCGCCATCCCCTTATCCGCGTCTCCAGGTCTTCCGTTGTCAGCGTCACGTCCGGTATCGAGTTACCGTAACCCGGTCGTCTGTACGTAAAAGCCTGTCCTCTGTTTGCTACTGTTAGTTCCAGCCTCGCAGCCATCTCTAACACCAGCCGTCCGCGTCTGTCTGTGGTTGTCATGCCCCACTCGATCGCCCTGGAATTAAAGTCGCCGGCAACGACAAGATTCCCGGCAAATCTCTGAGGCAGTCCTCTAGAGCCGCAATTTTACCTTCAAATTCTCCGGCCGTACAGTTTGGTGAGAGATATAACTCACATAAGTAATATCTCCCACCCTCGCCCACACGTAGTCCTCTCCCGCACCGGAAACTATAGGACCCCTTGAGCGCGCGCCTCTAATCCAGATGGCCGACGAGCCTGACGCGTTCGAAAGCCATGTCTGTTGGCGTAAGTCACGGTACTGTTCACTTATTATAAGTACGTCAGCGTTCCGTTCCGTCGCGATTTGGTCCAGTAAAAGCTGAGCCGCTTCGCACCTGTTCAGGTTAACTTGTAGCGTCAAAGTCATGTCGTTGTCTGCCTTTTCCGCTTTTCCAGCTCAGCCCGGAAGACGGCGCATGCTCCGGAGCCCGGCACATGAGCGCATCCTCCAAGCCTCGCCTCCGTGCAGAGGTAGCAAGTCGGGTTTTTCTCGTTGCACCCTCCGCTAGTATGTCCCGTCCGTCCGCACCTACGACACAGTCTGCTTCTGTCGGTACCTTTGCAGTCTCGTCGTTTGTGTCCGAAGCCGAAGCATCTGGCGCCCCCCCGGCGCCCATTTTGTCCCCCCGGGGGGGGGGTTTTTCCCCAATTTTTTTTTCCCCCCCTTGTGAGGGGAGGTTGGTGGGGGGTCTCCTCCACGCCACAGACGGCCATGCAGACATTTTGATCATTGGTAATCACTACATAACTATAGTGAATAGTACAAAACTATAGTAAATAGTACAAAACTATAGTAATGACTGCATAACAATAGCGATATTTACAACGCTATAATTGTCACTACATAACTATAGTAATTACTACAGAACTATAGCTTATACTATAAAACTATAGTAAATAGTACAAAACTATAGTAGTGACTGCATATCAATAGCGATAACTATAAAGCTATAGTTGTCACTACATAACTATAGTAATCAATACAGAACTATAGCTTATACTACAAAACTATAGTAAATAGTTGAAAACTATGGTAATAGCTGCATAACTATAGCGACAACTATAGAGCTATAGTTGTCACTACATAACTATTGTAATCAATACAGAACTATAGCTTATATTACAAAACTATAGTAAATAGTACAAAACTATAGTAATGACTGCATAACAATAGCAATAACTATAAAGCTATAGTCTTTACTACATAACTATAGTAATCACTACATAACTATAGCTTATACTACAAACCTATAGTAATAACTATAATACTATAGTAATGACTGCATAACAATAGCGATAACTATGAAGCTATAGTTGTCACTATATAACTATTGTAATTTATACAGAACTATAGCTTATACTACAAAACTATAGTAAATAGTAGAGACCTATAGTAATAAATGCATAACAATAGCGAGAACTATAAAGCTATAGTTGTCACTACATAACTATTGTAATTAATACAGAACTATAGCTCATACTACAAAACTATAGTAAATAGTACAAAACTATAGTAATGACTGCATAACAATAGCGATAACTATAAAGCTATAGTCTTCACTACAAAACTATAGTAATCACTACATAACTATAGCTTATATTACAAAACTATAGTAAATACAACAATACTATAGTAATGACTGCATAACAATAGCGATAACTATTAAGCTATAAATGTCACTACATAACTACAGTAATCACTACAGTACTATAGCTTATACTACAAAACTATAATGAATAGTACGAATCTATAGTAGTGACTGCATAACAATAGCGATAACAATAAAGCTATAAGTGTCACTATATAACCATAGTAATCACTACATAACTATAGTGAATAGTACAAAACTATAGTAATAACTGCATAACAATAGCGATAACTACACCGCTATAATTGTCACTACATAACTATAGTAATCACTACAGAACTATAGCTTATACTACAAAACTATAGTAAATAGTACAAAACTATAGTAGTGACTGCATAACAATAGCGATAACTACAAAGCTATAGTTGTCACTACATAACTGTAGTAATCACTACATAACTAGAGCTTATACTATAAACCTATAGTAATGACTATAATACTATAGTAATGACTGCATAACAATAGCGATAACTATGAAGCTATAGTTGTCACTACATAACTATAGTAATCAATACAGAACTATAGCTTGTACTACAAAACTATAGTAAATAGTAGAAAACTATAGTAATGACTGCATAACAATAGCGATAACTAAAAAGCTATAGTTGTCACTACATAACTATTGTAATCAATACAGAACTATAGCTTATAATACAAAAATATAGTAAATACTACAATACTATAGTAGTGATCGCATAACAATTGCGGTAACTATAAAGCTATAGTCTTCACTACATAACTATAGCTTATATTACAAAACTATAGTCAATACTACAATACTATAGTAATGACTGCATAACAATAGCGATAACCATAAAGCTATAGATGTCACTACATAACTACAGTAATCACTATCGTACTAAAGCTTATGCTACAAAACTATAGTAAATAGTACAAATCTATAGTAGTGACTGCATAACAATAGCGATAACTACAAAGCTATAGTTGTCACTACATAACTATACTAATCACTACATAACTATAGCTTATACTACAAAACAATAGTAAATACTACAAAACTATAGTATTGACTGCATAACAATAGCGATAACTATAAAGCTCTAGTTGTTACTACATAACTATAGTAATCACTACAATTCTATAGCTTATACTACAAAACTGTAGTAAATACTACGATACTTTGGTAATGACTGCATTACAATAGCGATAACTATGAAGCTATGACTGTCACTACATAACTATAGTAATCACTACGGAGCTATAGCTTATACTGCGAAACTATAGTAAATAGTAGAAAACTATAGTAATGACTGCATAATAATAGCGATAACTATAAAGCTATAGTTGTCACTACATAACTATAGTAATCACTACATAGTTAAAGTTTATACTACAAAACTATAGTAAATAGGAGAGAACTATAGTAATGACTGCATAACAATAGCGATAACTATAAAGCTATAGTTGTCACTACATAATTATTGTAATCAATACACAATTATAGCTTGTACTACAAAACTATAGTAAATAGTACAAAACTATAGTAATGACAGCATAACAATAGCGATAACTATAAAGCTATAGTCTTCACTACATAACTATAGTAATCACTACATAACTATAGCTTATATTACAAAGCTATAGTAAATACTACAATACTATAGTAATGACTGCATAACAATAACGATAACTATAAAGCTATAGTTGTCACTACATAACTAGAGTATTCACTACAGTACTATAGCTTATGCTACAAAACTATAGTAAATAGTGCAAATCTATAGTAGTGACTGCATAAGAATAGCGATAACTACAAAGCTATAGTTGTCACTATATAACCATCGTAATCACTACATAACTATAGTGAATAGTACAAAACTATAGTAATGACTGCATAACAATAGCGATAACTATAACGCTATAATAGTCACTAAATAACTATAGTAATCACTACAGAACTATAGCTTAAACTACAAAACTATAGTAAATAGTACAAAACTATAGTAGTGACTGCATAACAATAGCTATAACTACAAAGCTATAGTTGTCACTACATAAATATAGTAATCACTACATAACTATAGCTTATACTACAAATCTATAGTAATAACTACAATACTATAGTAATGACTGCATAACAATAGCGATAACTATAAAGCTATAGTTGTCACTACATAACTATAGTAATCAATACAGAACTATAGCTTATACTACAAATCTATAGTGAATACTACAAAACTATAGTAATGACTGCATAACAATAGCGATGACTATAAAGCTATAGTTGTCAGTACATAACTATAGTATTTACTACAGTACTATAGCTTATACTACAGTACTATAGTGAATAGTACAAAACTATAGTATTGACTGCATAACAATAGCGATAACTACAAAGCTATAGTTGTCACTACATAACTATAGTAATCACTACAGAACTATAGCTTACACTACAAAACTATAGTAAATAGTACAAAACTATAGTAGTGACTGCATAACTATAGCGATAACTATAAAGCTATAGTTGTCACTACATAACTATAGTAATCACTACATAACTATAGTTTATTGTACAAAACTATAGTAAATAGTAAAAAACTATAGTAATGACTGCATAACAATAGCGATAACTATAAAGCTATAGTTGTCGCTACATAACTATAGTAATCACTACATAGTTATAGTAATTACTTTGAACTATAGTGGTGGCGATCTAATTATAGCGATAACCACATAACTATAGTAATGATTGTATAACAATAGCGATAACTACAAAGCTTTAGTTGTCAGTACATTACAATAGTGATCAATACAGAACTATAGCTTATACTATAAAACTATAGTAAATAGTACAAATCTATAGTAGTGACTGCATAACAATAGCGATAACTATAAAGCTTTAGTTGTCACTACATAACCATAGTAATCACTACATAGCTATAGCTTATACTACAAAAGTATAGTAAATACTACAATACTATAGTAATGACTGCATAACAATAGCGATTACTATAAAGCTATAGTTGTTACTACATAACTATAGTAATCACTACAGAACTATAGCTTATACTACAGAGTTATAGTAAATAGTAGAAAACTTTAGTAATGACTGCATAACAATAGTGATAACTATAAAGCTATAGTTGTCACTACATAACTATAGTAATCACTACATAACTATAGCTTATACTACAAAACTATAGTAAATAGTACAAATCTATAGTAGTGACTGCATAACAATAGCGATAACTATAAAGCTATAGTTTTCACTATATAACCATGGTAATCACTACATAACTATAGTGAATAGTACAAAACTATAGTGAATAGTACAAAACTATAGTAATGACTGCATAACAATAGCGATATTTACAACGCTATAATTGTCACTACATAACTATAGTAATTACTACAGAACTATAGCTTATACTACAAAACTATAGTAAATAGTACAAAACTATAGTAGTGACTGCATAACAATAGCGATAACTACAAAGCTATAGTTGTCACTACATAACTATAGTAATCACTACATAACTATAGCTTATACTACAAAACTATAGTAAATAGTACAAAACTATAGTAATGACTGCATAACAATAGCGATAACTATAAAGCTATAATCTTCACTACATAACTATATTAATCACTACATAACTATAGCTTATATTACAAAACTATAGTAAATACTACAATACTATAGTAATGAATGCATAACAATAGCGATAAGTATAAAGCCATAAATGTCACTACATAACTACAGTAATCACTACAGTACTATAGCTTATGCTACAAAACTATAGTAAATAGTACAAATCTATAGTAGTGACTGCATAACAATAGCGATAACTATAAAGCTATAGTTTTCACTATATAACCATGGTAATCACTACATAACTATAGTGAATAGTACAAAACTATAGTGAATAGTACAAAACTATAGTAATGACTGCATAACAATAGCGATATTTACAACGCTATAATTGTCACTACATAACCATAGAAATTACTACAGAACTATAGCTTATACTACAAAACTATAGTAAATAGTACAAAACTATAGTAGTGACTGCATATCAATAGCGATAACTATAAAGCTATAGTTGTCACTACATAACTATAGTAATCAATACAGAACTATAGCTTATACTACAAATCTATAGTAAATACTACAAAACTATAGTAATGACTGCATAACAATAGCGATGACTATAAAGCTATAGTTGTCAGTACATAACTATAGTATTTACTACAGTACTATAGCTTATACTACAGTACTATAGTGAATAGTACAAAACTATAGTATTGACTGCATAACAATAGCGATAACTACAAAGCTATAGTTGTCACTACATAACTATAGTAATCACTACAGAACTATAGCTTACACTACAAAACTATAGTAAATAGTACAAAACTATAGTAGTGACTGCATAACTATAGCGATAACTATAAAGCTATAGTTGTCACTACATAACTATAGTAATCACTACATAACTATAGTTTATTGTACAAAACTATAGTAAATAGTAAAAACTATAGTAATGACTGCATAACAATAGCGATAACTATAAAGCTATAGTTGTCGCTACATAACTATAGTAATCACTACATAGTTATAGTAATTACTTTGAACTATAGTGGTGGCGATCTAATTATAGCGATAACCACATAACTATAGTAATGATTGTATAACAATAGCGATAACTACAAAGCTTTAGTTGTCAGTACATTACAATAGTGATCACTACAGAACTATAGCTTATACTATAAAACTATAGTAAATAGTACAAATCTATAGTAGTGACTGCATAACAATAGCGATAACTATAAAGCTTTAGTTGTCACTACATAACCATAGTAATCACTACATAGCTATAGCTTATACTACAAAAGTATAGTAAATACTACAATACTATAGTAATGACTGCATAACAATAGCGATTACTATAAAGCTATAGTTGTTACTACATAACTATAGTAATCACTACAGAACTATAGCTTATACTACAGAGTTATAGTAAATAGTAGAAAACTTTAGTAATGACTGCATAACAATAGTGATAACTATAAAGCTATAGTTGTCACTACATAACTATAGTAATCACTACATAACTATAGCTTATACTACAAAACTATAGTAAATAGTACAAATCTATAGTAGTGACTGCATAACAATAGCGATAACTATAAAGCTATAGTTTTCACTATATAACCATGGTAATCACTACATAACTATAGTGAATAGTACAAAACTATAGTGAATAGTACAAAACTATAGTAATGACTGCATAACAATAGCGATATTTACAACGCTATAATTGTCACTACATAACTATAGTAATTACTACAGAACTATAGCTTATACTACAAAACTATAGTAAATAGTACAAAACTATAGTAGTGACTGCATAACAATAGCGATAACTACAAAGCTATAGTTGTCACTACATAACTATAGTAATCACTACATAACTATAGCTTATACTACAAAACTATAGTAAATAGTACAAAACTATAGTAATGACTGCATAACAATAGCGATAACTATAAAGCTATAATCTTCACTACATAACTATATTAATCACTACATAACTATAGCTTATATTACAAAACTATAGTAAATACTACAATACTATAGTAATGAATGCATAACAATAGCGATAAGTATAAAGCCATAAATGTCACTACATAACTACAGTAATCACTACAGTACTATAGCTTATGCTACAAAACTATAGTAAATAGTACAAATCTATAGTAGTGACTGCATAACAATAGCGATAACTATAAAGCTATAGTTTTCACTATATAACCATGGTAATCACTACATAACTATAGTGAATAGTACAAAACTATAGTGAATAGTACAAAACTATAGTAATGACTGCATAACAATAGCGATATTTACAACGCTATAATTGTCACTACATAACTATAGAAATTACTACAGAACTATAGCTTATACTACAAAACTATAGTAAATAGTACAAAACTATAGTAGTGACTGCATATCAATAGCGATAACTATAAAGCTATAGTTGTCACTACATAACTATAGTAATCAATACAGAACTATAGCTTATACTACAAAACTATAGTAAATAGTTGAAAACTATGGTAATAGCTGCATAACTATAGCGACAACTATAGAGCTATAGTTTTCACTACATAACTATTGTAATCAATACAGAACTATAGCTTATATTACAAAACTATAGTAAATAGTACAAAACTATAGTAATGACTGCATAACAATAGCAATAACTATAAAGCTATAGTCTTTACTACATAACTATAGTAATCACTACATAACTATAGCTTATACTACAAACCTATAGTAATAACTATAATACTATAGTAATGACTGCATAACAATAGCGATAACTATGAAGCTATAGTTGTCACTATATAACTATAGTAATTTATACAGAACTATAGCTTATACTACAAAACTATAGTAAATAGTAGAGAACTATAGTAATAAATGCATAACAATAGCGAGAACTATAAAGCTATAGTTGTCACTACATAACTATTGTAATTAATACAGAACTATAGCTCATACTACAAAACTATAGTAAATAGTACAAAACTATAGTAATGACTGCATAACAATAGCGATAACTATAAAGCTATAGTCTTCACTACAAAACTATAGTAATCACTACATAACTATAGCTCATATTACAAAACTATAGTAAATACAACAATACTATAGTAATGACTGCATAACAATAGCGATAACTATTAAGCTATAAATGTCACTACATAACTACAGTAATCACTACAGTACTATAGCTTATACTACAAAACTATAATGAATAGTACGAATCTATAGTAGTGACTGCATAACAATAGCGATAACAATAAAGCTATAAGTGTCACTATATAACCATAGTAATCACTACATAACTAAAGTGAATAGTACAAAACTATAGTAATAACTGCATAACAATAGCGATAACTACGCCGCTATAATTGTCACTACATAACTATAGTAATCACTACAGAACTATAGCTTATACTACAAAACTATAGTAAATAGTACAAAACTATAGTAGTGACTGCATGACAATAGCGATAACTACAAAGCTATAGTTGTCACTACATAACTGTAGTAATCACTACATAACTAGAGCTTATACTATAAACCTATAGTAATAACTATAATACTATAGTAATGACTGCATAACAATAGCGATAACTATGAAGCTATAGTTGTCACTACATAACTATAGTAATCAATACAGAACTATAGCTTGTACTACAAAACTATAGTAAATAGTAGAGAACTATAGTAATGACTGCATAACAATAGCGATAACTATAAAGCTATAGTTGTCACTACATAACTATTGTAATCAATACAGAACTATAGCTTATAATACAAAAATATAGTAAATACTACAATACTATAGTAATGATCGCATAACAATAGCGGTAACTATAAAGCTATAGTCTTCACTACATAACTATAGCTTATATTACAAAACTATAGTCAATACTACAATACTATAGTAATGACTGCATAACAATAGCGATAACCATAAAGCTATAGATGTCACTACATAACTACAGTAATCACTATCGTACTGAAGCTTATGCTACAAAACTATAGTAAATAGTACAAATCTATAGTAGTGACTGCATAACAATAGCGATAACTACAAAGCTATAGTTGTCACTACATAACTATACTAATCACTACATAACTATAGCTTATACTACAAAACAATAGTAAATACTACAAAACTATAGTATTGACTGCATAACAATAGCGATAACTATAAAGCTCTAGTTGTTACTACATAACTATAGTAATCACTACAATTCTATAGCTTATACTACAAAACTGTAGTAAATACTACGATACTTTGGTAACGACTGCATTACAATAGCGATAACTATGAAGCTATGACTGTCACTACATAACTATAGTAATCACTACGGAGCTATAGCTTATACTGCGAAACTATAGTAAATAGTAGAAAACTATAGTAATGACTGCATAATAATAGCGATAACTATAAAGCTATAGTTGTCACTACATAACTATAGTAATCACTACATAGTTATAGTTTATACTACAAAACTATAGTAAATAGGAGAGAACTATAGTAATGACTGCATAACAATAGCGATAACTATAAAGCTATAGTTGTCACTACATAATTATTGTAATCAATACACAATTATAGCTTGTACTACAAAACTATAGTAAATAGTACAAAACTATAGTAATGACAGCATAACAATAGCGATAACTATAAAGCTATAGTCTTCACTACATAACTATAGTAATCACTACATAACTGTAGCTTATATTACAAAGCTATAGTAAATACTACAATACTATAGTAATGACTGCATAACAATAACGATAACTATAAAGCTATAGTTGTCACTACATAACTAGAGTATTCACTACAGTACTATAGCTTATGCTACAAAACTATAGTAAATAGTGCAAATCTATAGTAGTGACTGCATAAGAATAGCGATAACTATAAAGCTATAGTTGTCACTATATAACCATCGTAATCACTACATAACTATAGTGAATAGTACAAAACTATAGTAATGACTGCATAACAATAGCGATAACTATAACGCTATAATAGTCACTAAATAACTATAGTAATCACTACAGAACTATAGCTTATACTACAAAACTATAGTAAATAGTACAAAACTATAGTAGTGACTGCATAACAATAGCTATAACTACAAAGCTATAGTTGTCACTACATAAATATAGTAATCACTACATAACTATAGCTTATACTACAAATCTATAGTAATAACTACAATACTATAGTAATGACTGCATAACAATAGCGATAACTATAAAGCTATAGTTGTCACTACATAACTATAGTAATCAATACAAAACTATAGCTTATACTACAAATCTATAGTAAATACTACAAAACTATAGTAATGACTGCATAACAATAGCGATGACTATAAAGCTATAGTTGTCAGTACATAACTATAGTATTTACTACAGTACTATAGCTTATACTACAGTACTAAAGTGAATAGTACAAAACTATAGTATTGACTGCATAACAATAGCGATAACTACAAAGCTATAGTTTTCACTACATAACTATAGTAATCACTACAGAACTATAGCTTACACTACAAAACTATAGTAAATAGTACAAAACTATAGTAGTGACTGCATAACTATAGCGATAACTATAAAGCTATAGTTGTCACTACATAACTATAGTAATCACTACATAACTATAGTTTATTGTACAAAACTATAGTAAATAGTAAAAAACTATAGTAATGACTGCATAACAATAGCGATAACTATAAAGCTATAGTTGTCGCTACATAACTATAGTAATCACTACATAGTTATAGTAATTACTTTGAACTATAGTGGTGGCGATCTAATTATAGCGATAACCACATAACTATAGTAATGATTGTATAACAATAGCGATAACTACAAAGCTTTAGTTGTCAGTACATTACAATAGTGATCACTACAGAACTATAGCTTATACTATAAAACTATAGTAAATAGTACAAATCTATAGTAGTGACTGCATAACAATAGCGATAACTATAAAGCTTTAGTTGTCACTACATAACCATAGTAATCACTACATAGCTATAGCTTATACTACAAAAGTATAGTAAATACTACAATACTATAGTAATGACTGCATAACAATAGCGATTACTATAAAGCTATAGTTGTTACTACATAACTATAGTAATCACTACAGAACTATAGCTTATACTACAGAGTTATAGTAAATAGTAGAAAACTTTAGTAATGACTGCATAACAATAGTGATAACTATAAAGCTATAGTTGTCACTACATAACTATAGTAATCACTACATAACTATAGCTTATACTACAAAACTATAGTAAATAGTACAAATCTATAGTAGTGACTGCATAACAATAGCGATAACTATAAAGCTATAGTTTTCACTATATAACCATGGTAATCACTACATAACTATAGTGAATAGTACAAAACTATAGTGAATAGTACAAAACTATAGTAATGACTGCATAACAATAGCGATATTTACAACGCTATAATTGTCACTACATAACTATAGTAATTACTACAGAACTATAGCTTATACTACAAAACTATAGTAAATAGTACAAAACTATAGTAGTGACTGCATAACAATAGCGATAACTACAAAGCTATAGTTGTCACTACATAACTATAGTAATCACTACATAACTATAGCTTATACTACAAAACTATAGTAAATAGTACAAAACTATAGTAATGACTGCATAACAATAGCGATAACTATAAAGCTATAATCTTCACTACATAACTATATTAATCACTACATAACTATAGCTTATATTACAAAACTATAGTAAATACTACAATACTATAGTAATGAATGCATAACAATAGCGATAACTATAAAGCTATAGTTTTCACTATATAACCATGGTAATCACTACATAACTATAGTGAATGGTACAAAACTATAGTGAATAGTACAAAACTATAGTAATGACTGCATAACAATAGCGATATTTACAACGCTATAATTGTCACTACATAACTATAGTAATTACTACAGAACTATAGCTTATACTACAAAACTATAGTAAATAGTACAAAACTATAGTAGTGACTGCATATCAATAGCGATAACTATAAAGCTATAGTTGTCACTACATAACTATAGTAATCAATACAGAACTATAGCTTATACTACAAAACTATAGTAAATAGTTGAAAACTATGGTAATAGCTGCATAACTATAGCGACAACTATAGAGCTATAGTTGTCACTACATAACTATTGTAATCAATACAGAACTATAGCTTATATTACAAAACTATAGTAAATAGTACAAAACTATAGTAATGACTGCATAACAATAGCAATAACTATAAAGCTATAGTCTTTACTACATAACTATAGTAATCACTACATAACTATAGCTTATACTACAAACCTATAGTAATAACTATAATACTATAGTAATGACTGCATAACAATAGCGATAACTATAAAGCTATAGTTGTCACTATATAACTATAGTAATTTATACAGAACTATAGCTTATACTACAAAACTATAGTAAATAGTAGAGAACTATAGTAATAAATGCATAACAATAGCGAGAACTATAAAGCTATAGTTGTCACTACATAACTATTGTAATTAATACAGAACTATAGCTCATACTACAAAACTATAGTAAATAGTACAAAACTATAGTAATGACTGCATAACAATAGCGATAACTATAAAGCTATAGTCTTCACTACAAAACTATAGTAATCACTACATAACTAAAGCTTATATTACAAAACTATAGTAAATACAACAATACTATAGTAATGACTGCATAACAATAGCGATAACTATTAAGCTATAAATGTCACTACAAAACTACAGTAATCACTACAGTACTATAGCTTATACTACAAAACTATAATGAATAGTACGAATCTATAGTAGTGACTGCATAACAATAGCGATAACAATAAAGCTATAAGTGTCACTATATAACCATAGTAATCACTACATAACTAAAGTGAATAGTACAAAACTATAGTAATAACTGCATAACAATAGCGATAACTACGCCGCTATAATTGTCACTACATAACTATAGTAATCACTACAGAACTATAGCTTATACTACAAAACTATAGTAAATAGTACAAAACTATAGTAGTGACTGCATGACAATAGCGATAACTACAAAGCTATAGTTGTCACTACATAACTGTAGTAATCACTACATAACTAGAGCTTATACTATAAACCTATAGTAATAACTATAATACTATAGTAATGACTGCATAACAATAGCGATAACTATGAAGCTATAGTTGTCACTACATAACTATAGTAATCAATACAGAACTATAGCTTATAATACAAAAATATAGTAAATACTACAATACTATAGTAATGATCGCATAACAATAGCGGTAACTATAAAGCTATAGTCTTCACTACATAACTATAGCTTATATTACAAAACTATAGTCAATACTACAATACTATAGTAATGACTGCATAACAATAGCGATAACCATAAAGCTATAGATGTCACTACATAACTACAGTAATCACTATCGTACTAAAGCTTATGCTACAAAACTATAGTAAATAGTACAAATCTATAGTAGTGACTGCATAACAATAGCGATAACTACAAAGCTATAGTTGTCACTACATAACTATACTAATCACTACATAACTATAGCTTATACTACAAAACAATAGTAAATACTACAAAACTATAGTATTGACTGCATAACAATAGCGATAACTATAAAGCTCTAGTTGTTACTACATAACTATAGTAATCACTACAATTCTATAGCTTATACTACAAAACTGTAGTAAATACTACGATACTTTGGTAATGACTGCATTACAATAGCGATAACTATGAAGCTATGACTGTCACTACATTACTAGAGTATTCACTACAGTACTATAGCTTATGCTACAAAACTATAGTAAATAGTGCAAATCTATAGTAGTGACTGCATAAGAATAGCGATAACTATAAAGCTATAGTTGTCACTATATAACCATCGTAATCACTACATAATTATAGTGAATAGTACAAAACTATAGTAATGACTGCATAACAATAGCGATAACTACGCCGCTATAATTGTCACTACATAACTATAGTAATCACTACGGAGCTATAGCTTATACTGCGAAACTATAGTAAATAGTAGAAAACTATAGTAATGACTGCATAATAATAGCGATAACTATAAGGCTATAGTTGTCACTACATAACTATAGTAATCACTACATAGTTATAGTTTATACTACAAAACTATAGTAAATAGGAGAGAACTATAGTAATGACTGCATAACAATAGCGATAACTATAAAGCTATAGTTGTCACTACATAATTATTGTAATCAATACACAATTATAGCTTGTACTACAAAACTATAGTAAATAGTACAAAACTATAGTAATGACAGCATAACAATAGCGATAACTATAAAGCTATAGTCTTCACTACATAACTATAGTAATCACTACATAACTATAGCTTATATTACAAAGCTATAGTAAATACTACAATACTATAGTAATGACTGCATAACAATAACGATAACTATAAAGCTATAGTTGTCACTACATAACTAGAGTATTCACTACAGTACTATAGCTTATGCTACAAAACTATAGTAAATAGTGCAAATCTATAGTAGTGACTGCATAAGAATAGCGATAACTATAAAGCTATAGTTGTCACTATATAACCATCGTAATCACTACATAACTATAGTGAATAGTACAAAACTATAGTAATGACTGCATAACAATAGCGATAACTATAACGCTATAATAGTCACTACATAACTATAGTAATCACTACAGAACTATAGCTTATACTACAAAACTATAGTAAATAGTACAAAACTATAGTAGTGACTGCATAACAATAGCTATAACTACAAAGCTATAGTTGTCACTACATAAATATAGTAATCACTACATAACTATAGCTTATACTACAAATCTATAGTAATAACTACAATACTATAGTAATGACTGCATAACAATAGCGATAACTATAAAGCTATAGTTGTCACTACATAACTATAGTAATCAATACAGAACTATAGCTTATACTACAAATCTATAGTAAATACTACAAAACTATAGTAATGACTGCATAACAATAGCGATGACTATAAAGCTATAGTTGTCAGTACATAACTATAGTATTTACTACAGTACTATAGCTTATACTACAGTACTATAGTGAATAGTACAAAACTATAGTATTGACTGCATAACAATAGCGATAACTACAAAGCTATAGTTGTCACTACATAACTATAGTAATCACTACAGAACTATAGCTTACACTACAAAACTATAGTAAATAGTACAAAACTATAGTAGTGACTGCATAACTATAGCGATAACTATAAAGCTATAGTTGTCACCACATAACTATAGTAATCACTACATAACTATAGTTTATTGTACAAAACTATAGTAAATAGTAAAAAACTATAGTAATGACTGCATAACAATAGCGATAACTATAAAGCTATAGTTGTCGCTACATAGCTATAGTAATCACTACATAGTTATAGTAATTACTTTGAACTATAGTGGTGGCGATCTAATTATAGCGATAACCACATAACTATAGTAATGATTGTATAACAATAGCGATAACTACAAAGCTTTAGTTGTCAGTACATTACAATAGTGATCACTACAGAACTATAGCTTATACTATAAAACTATAGTAAATAGTACAAATCTATAGTAGTGACTGCATAACAATAGCGATAACTATAAAGCTTTAGTTGTCACTACATAACCATAGTAATCACTACATAGCTATAGCTTATACTACAAAAGTATAGTAAATACTACAATACTATAGTAATGACTGCATAACAATAGCGATTACTATAAAGCTATAGTTGTTACTACATAACTATAGTAATCACTACAGAACTATAGCTTATACTACAGAGTTATAGTAAATAGTAGAAAACTTTAGTAATGACTGCATAACAATAGTGATAACTATAAAGCTATAGTTGTCACTACATAACTATAGTAATCACTACATAACTATAGCTTATACTACAAAACTATAGTAAATAGTACAAAACTATGGTAATGACTGCATAACAAAAGCGATAACTATAAAGCTATAGTTATCACCACATAACTTTAGTAATCAATAATTACCCATAAAAGTTATTATATAATTATAATAATTACTACATAAATATAGTAATTACTACATTACTATAATAATAGCTTCATAAATATAGTAATAACTACATAACTATAGTTATTACATAACTATAGTTACTACATACCTATAGAAAATACTCTATAAGTGTAGTGATTTCTACATAACTATAGTAATCACTACATAGCTATAGTCATTACTTCAAACTATAGTGTTGATGACATAATTATAGCAAAAACCACATAACTATAGTCATTACTACATAACAATAGTAACAACAACACTACCATAGTAAAATTTATAAATTTATCATGTTTTAATTATTGTGTTTAGATTATATTCTTCTTTATTATTTACAGCTTATTGAAAACGTTCAACAATAATAGGTCAAATTGAACTTATACAGCCTTTAATAATTGAAAACTAAGTATAAGCACTTGCAAATAAGCACATAAATATAGCCTTCATCTCTAGCAACAGAATTATTAAAATGTTTGACATCAATTGCTGTGAAGTTGCTGAGTAATCTATCACGTTCTATTCCGTTCCTTTGTACGAAAAATCAATAATTTATGTAAAATTTAATTAAAAATTAATTTTTAATAATTAATTAAAAATACTTAACATTTAATATAAAAAAGAGTCATATCGTAAATTTAATCAGCTTTCAGAATTTTAAAAGAAAACCAAAATCGGTGAAATATTTCACAAAACAATTTTTTTATTTCTTAAAATATCAACTTCTTGATAAATATGATCTCATCATTGGATTCCTTGTCGTTAAAAACCCTTAAAATAATAATCTTAATTTAAATTCATAATTTATAATACTAAAAAATTGGCAATTATTCTAATTATTATAGTGAAACTATAATTTGTCATGTTAAGTGTCAACAACGTCAATAATTACGTGTACAATTAAATGTGGTGTCGAAAAAAAGAACTAAAAAGTTAAAAAAATTTGAATTTTCTTTCTTTTTAGTTCCTCTTTCTGACACTGCATTTAATTTTACACGTATTTATTGGCGTTGTTGTTCCGTGCCACGTGACAACAAAGTGACTTAACATGACGAATATACCATTATTAGTTCGCAGTACTATTATGAGCGACTAACAATCTATACAACGATCATAATTTCATATATTTCAAACAATGATTTTAATTACATTTTATTGCAAACACCGTATTCGAGGTAGGCATTAGAAGATATTATTTTATATAAAAAAAATATTCAATTAAACGTTTAACCAGACTCAAAATATGATAAATAAGCTTTCATATATCGGCTTTGAAAGGCTTTAGCGAGTACATTAAAATGCTTCAAGTAAATTTTCATACGATATTTCTTTCGAAAGTTATCATCATGCTTTTGCATCCTGTTTTTTGAATAGCGTTATAGTTATAATAAATAATTAATAAATATTCTGCTTTCTTAAAATGAATATTTGTGATGCATAAATACTTCATAGTTTAAATTTAGTTTTATCGCAAACAAGCTTAAACAAATTGAAACATGTTTTGTAAAATAAGATTAACTGATTTCATGCGTTTTTGAAAAACCATAAAGATTATTTAAATATTAGTATACTTTACAAAACAACAACTACTCAATCTCAATAATTATTACCTGACTTTGTTTATTTTTAATAAAGCAATTCAAAAAAGCAAAAGTATATCTTATAGTTTAAAAGATATGATTATTGTATCATCATTTATACTTATGCAATTATAACTTTTTGAATTATTAATCTAAGAATAATATTCAGAAGAATATCATGTCAACATGGTTTGAAAATAAAATTTTTATTTACATAAATACTAATACCGATTTTCACAAATATTTAAACATTAATAAATATTTTTTGAATATTTTCATGATTTCTCATCTTTCTTACTATAATGTCTTAAATTACAATCTTATTTATGATTAACTTTTAGAATAACGTCAATTTTTAAAATCAAATAACCAATAAATTATAAATTAATTATCAATTATTAATTTAATAAATTGTTCATAAAATAATTAATGTAATAAATAATTCTAAATAATTATTTTCATATTCGATATTAATTATGTAAATTATAAAATAAAAGAACAAATAGTATAGTCATTATGACTAACATTGCCATCTATTATTCAACATTAAAAACTTCGCTTGTAAACATTAGCAGTTTAGTCAAACATTTTGGTTATGTGTTGTATACAATAAAAAACATATGATTCTTATTTATCTATTCGGTAACTATGCAAGCCATCAATATGATGAGTTCGTTGCTACGCCGGGGCAAAATGAAACACACTTGTTTCTCTTTTCGAACGTTCAAGATAGCGTTCTCTGATTGGCTGAAAAAGCGTAACTTTAAAGTGCCGTAGTTTAAAAACTATAAGAGATAAAAAAAAATTTACAATATAAAAGTTGTTCAGAATAATGTGATCTATTACCCTGTGACGGGAAATACAGTAGCCTAGAATCACTGTGTATATATATATATATATATATATATATATATATATATACGCACGTACACACACATTGAGTATCAAAGAGAGAGAAAGAGATATATATGAAAATAAAAAAGTAGAACTCACTCATGGATAGTTTGTTCTCACGTTTTAAATATGTCCTAAAGAGGACATTATTGAATATGATGATGATACATGAGTGAGAGAGAGAAAAAGAAAGCGTCTCGCATTGCGAACAGCGTTCAAAAATCGCATGCAAAACTAGAAAAAAAAATTATATAAAGAAAAAGAATAGAACACACGTGCACAACACTACACTACACTTTGAAATTTTTTTGTTAGAGACTTCACACGTCTTGGTTTCTTAATTAAAACTGCCTCATGATGTTGCTTAAACGCTGCTGTTAAAAGACTAAGCCTACAGATGTAAAAGCAGCTATATTTATCAACTTTCACACAGCTTCGCCGCGTGACTCAAAGATTGACGCGAATAAATTCTTCTTTGCGACTCGAGCTGCGTTAACGAACAATTGTTTGTAAACGAAAAAGACTCTTATGTATATCTAGTTGTTCCTACGATTTGCAATCCTAAAAAGGACAACAAATTAATTAAAAAAAATATATATACATAAGAGTTTCTTGGAAAAAAAAAGAGAGAAAATAGTTTTACATAACGAGCGCGTTCGAAAATCGTATATGCAAGAAGAACGGAAAAGAAAAGTCTTGCATTACGAGCGCGTTCAATAATCGTATATGTAAGACTAAAAGAAAAAAATTTATAAAAGTTGTACGTGCGACTTGTTAACTGACCGTTTAGTTTCCATTGCACGGAAACTGTCTCGCGATACCGACGAAACGCCGCTCTTTAAAAGACTGAGCGTATGGGCGTGAAAGCACCTATATTTGTAGCCTTTCACGCAGCTGTTCCGCACGCGACTTACAGATTGACGCGAATAACCCCCTCCTCACAACTCGAGTGGCGCAATGCGTTTATTCTATTCCTTCTCCCACTCTTCCTAACTTGCCAACGTCGCGCATATAAATACACGTTGCGTACTCGTGGAAAATCATTCAATCGACTTCTACAGTCTCTAGAAACATGGATCCTCAGGAGTTGGAAGAGCTTCAACCATTCAGTCCGAGGACTTTGAACTTTTTGGAAGAAGGCCTAGGAGAATTTTAACCGCTTTTTCTGGATGAAATCCTGATGTTGCCGTTGGAATTGGATCTTTAAGATGATGTGGACTTTGAGGTGCTGCTACCAGTGAAGCTTTCACCGCAGCCAGTGCCACCATTACGAAGACCAAAGTCGCCAATCAATGTTGGTCAAGCCATGGAAATGGACATTGAGATTTCTGACACCGAGACACCAAATCTGATTTACAATCCTTTCACTCAAAGGTACGAGATTTTGGAGGAAGGAAAAGAAGAGAAGGAAGAGGAAGAGGAGAAAGAGGAAGAGGAAGAGAAAAAGGAAGAGGAAGAGGAGAAAAAGGAGGAGGAGGAAGAGGAGGAAGAGGAGGAGGAAGAGGAAGAGGAAGAGGAAGAAGAGGTGGATCTAGAGATGATGTCACCGAACTTTTATCCTATTGTAAAGACCATAGACATCATCAATATTTCTTCATCGCTAGAAGTAATGTTCGAGAGGATTACTTTAACTCCAATAAAAAAAGAGGAAACGATACGAATCATGCTTACGCAAAGTATAGCGTAAGCTAAATTACACAATCTAAGTAATTAAAACAATCAGCCCTTTTCAGGGCCATAATAAACGTGCTCGGCCCTTCTCTCAGGGATCATGGAATTTAAAATCGGCCCTTTTCAGGGCCACAATAACGTACTCGACCCTTTAGGAATCATAGAATTCACAATCGGCCCTTTTCAGGGCCACATTTATTTAAAACGTTGGAACAGACATCTGTTTTTAAAAAAAAAATATATATTAATCCTTTTTTATGTTTAATACAATGTTTTATTTTCAGGTTTTTTTATATTTTTTATTTTCAGCATCTTTAATATATTTCATTAATTATTTAGACATTTATAATTATTTATTGTAAATATAAATGTATTTATTTACAATAAATAATTATAAATGCCTAAATAATTTATGAAATATATTAGATCTCCTCAATTCTACTTCAAGTGAATTCTAACTGGTTCCCCCACCTCTATACTGATTTCACTTAAAAAAATCCTAAGGTAATTCTACTTCACCTCTACTTCAAGTGAATTCGAACTGGCCCCCCATCTCTATACCGATTCGAATTCATATCAATTCTAATTCAGGTGAATTAGAATCGGTATAGCTTATCTACTCAAATAGCTTTGTGTTTATATAAGGAATTTTTCAGATTTTTTTCAGATAGTTTGGAAATATTTTAGCCCAAAATTCCCATTTTCAAAATATTGGAAGTTTCTTATCGTTCTTTTAACTATGAAGATAACATTTAGCCGAAACCTAAATAGCTTTATTTCATAAATTGTTTCCATACTTTCCAACGCTAGGGTCGCCAAAATCATTTTCCCACCGAAACATGCTCAAAAATCGAAAAAACAGCAAAAAACAGGGTTTTTGCATTTTTTTCTAACCATAACTTCAAAATCACGTTTGTATATTAAGTTATTAGTAAGATTCATGCCTCGAGACTTACGACCAAGTTTCATTACACCTCATCGAGCCGTATAGGCCCTAAAAGCTCAAGAAAACGCGGAGTTTGCGGAGTATTTCCGTTTTCTTTGGACCAAGCTTTGTAAAATCTTTATCAAAAGCCAATACTTCAATAAAATTCTGCTTATTTACAATCTCTATGATTCAACTGCACATGCCTACTATCCTTAGGAACCGATTGCACCCGTTTATAGCCTATAGAGATTTGCTGCGTATACTCACAAGCCCTGCAGACCATCTGCACATCCTATAACCAGTAGAGAGTTACTGACCATAATTACAACCCTTGAAGAGAGATTCGAATGTACAGCACAACTTCTACAAACCAACTGCATCCTCATATATTGCTTTAACCTTCTGTGCATGCGCAAGACCCCTTCAACTTCCCCTTATATGTTTATTATATTACAATTGATATCCTACCGCAAAATCCTTGGAAGACTACAAATTCAACTGTTTTTTTAGGCGGTAAAATCTATCTAGAATTCACTTTTATCTAGTTCCACGTAAAAATCAAGTTCTACTGTCTTAACAGGGTGCTACTTTATTATTTAACTTGTTTAATATGTTAGTTTTTATTTCTTCATGAGATTTTGGCATAAAATGTGACGTATTCTCTCATGTTTTTTTTGGTGATATTTGTTGTGGTGTTTCATTAACACTAAAAAACGCTATGCTTGGTTACTGAATCTTCGTGACTAGATGGTGGTGCAATCATACAACTGCGTTAAAATTCAAAATATATTACATACATGAAGTTTAGTCGTGTCTTGAAGCTACATCTTAAGAGAATAAGGTAGAGATAAGTGTTCTTAAGCTCAGCTTATTCTTATTTATATCCATTCCCTCGTGTTATTCATTTAGCCTGCGAAGCAATTAACGGCTATTACTCGCTTCGCGTTATGCAGTCGTACGTTCGCATCAACGTCCGTTCCTTAACTCCCAAATGTTAAGTTAATTTTAGAATGTTTTCAAATAAAAGCCCTAAATAGTTTGATGAAAGCTAAAAGATGCACATTTTGCACACACCTTTTTTACATTTCGGAATATTCTGCGAAGTTTTGGAATGTTTCGTAACGACTTTTCATAAAACCGTACGTGAGTACATATGGAATACGTCCACTACACGATATTAATGTATATATTTAGTTGAAGTAGACTGTATTAAATCCACGCCGTCCCGCAAAGTAACGTGTTATCACCATTAAATACTAAAAAGAGAGCAGGAACAGATATAAGAAATACATTTTTGTACACAAATACGTTACTGTTACATTTCTTCGAGGTCTTCCAAGAATATCGTGGTAGGATATTGATTGTGATATGATAAACATATAAAGAAAAGTTGAAGAAGGCTTGCGCATGTGCAGAAGGTTAGAGCAATATATGGGGATATGCAGTCGATTTGCAGGAGCTGTGATACTGTGCATTCAGCCTCTCTTCAGGGGTTGTAATTATGTGGAGAAATTCTCTACTTGTTATAAGCTGCGCAGATGTGTATGATTGTGGGTATGCGCAGTAAGTCTCTATAGGCTATAAACGCGCGCAGTCGGTTCCTAGAGATAGTAGGCACGTGCAGTTGGATTGTAGAGATTGTAAATAAGCAGAGTTTCATTAAAGTATTGACTTTCGATAAGGATTTTACAAAGCTTGGTCCAAAGAAAACGGAAATACTCCGCAAACTCCGTGTTTTCTTGAGCTTTCAGGGCCTATACGACTCGCTGAGGTATAATTCAACTAGGTTTCAAGTCCCGAGGCATGAAACCCACTAATAATTTGATATACAAAGATGTTTTTAAAGTTACGATGAGAAAAAACCACGGAAAAAAATTTAAAGATCCTGTTTTTTGCTATTTTTTCGATTTTAGAGTATGTTTCAATGGGAAAATGATTTTGGCGACCCCAGCGTTGGAAAGTATATATATAATTTATGAAATAAAGCTATTTAGGTTTCGGCTAAATGTTATCTTCATAGTTAAAAGGACGATAAGAAAATTCAAATATCATTTTGAATTTCGGGCTATAAAAATTTTTAAACAATCTGAAAAAAATCTGAAAAATTTCTTATATAAACACAAAGCTATTTGCATATTTCCAGATTCTTCGGTCGCAAACTGTGCACGATAAAAATTATTTAAAAATAAACACGTTTTGGACATTTTGCAGACCCCCGTGGCAGCTTGGGGGCTGAAATTTGGCATCTTTTAACATACTCTTTCGGCTAAGCAATGAGCCGTAAAGATCCCAGCTAAGGTCGATTTGATCTTTATATCCCGCTATAACCGATACTTATAGCTACTGCACCAGAATCGTCTTTATAGAATTTAATTGGTATATCAATATTTGTATCATTAAATGAATCTCTAATGTATCAACTTTCTGTCACTGCCTCAGACATAAAACTATATTTATCAAAAATAGAATTTTTGTAACAATTTTTATTTAACAAATTATAACAAATCCTATTGTGGATTTTCTATGAATATGATCATATGCGTAATTTGAATCTACCATACAATCTAGTATTCACATCTTCACATAGATATGAATAGATTGCATAATCCCTAATCCTCCTTTTAGCGCTACCCAGGAACAATGACGTCAACGTAGAAGGAATCTGTTCCCTTCGGAATGCTTTTTTACAGTTTGTTTCCCTTGCCTCTCACTGCGGGGTACTTTTTTACAGTGAGTTCTCTTTGGCTCTCACGTGAATGAATTTATAACAGATGTTCTAATTGTTCTCAATTTGCTTCCTGACAGTAACCAATCCTATTGTAAAATAATTCAATTGCATCTTGGATCATTTGTCGTGAAATGGCATTAATTTCTTGAACTATTCTACGTCTTCATTCTTCAAGGTTTTCTAGATTATTTCTATATACACGATCTTTTAAATATCCCCACAAAAAATAGTCCAAAGGTGTTAAGTCTGGAGATCTTGGAGCCCACTCTACTGTACCTCTTCTATCTATCCATTTTTCAAAAAATGTCTCATTTAGGTATTGTCTGACATTGACACCGTAATAAGTTGGAGCGCCATCTTGCTGAAACCATGTATTTAAAAAATCATTTCCTCTTAAGGCCTGGACAGCTGGAACAATCTGATTTCGCAAAAGTTGTTCATAACTTTCAGCGTTCAAATTTCCTTCGATAAAAAAGGGACCTATTATTGTATCACCTACCATATCTGCCCACACGTTCAATTTTTGAGAATATTGTGTGTGACTTTCTCTCATCCAATGAGGATTTGTATTTGTCCAATATTTAAAGTTATGACGATTGACTTCGCCATTTAATTGAAATGTCGCTTCGTCTAAAAAAACAATATTTCGTCAAAATATTAGATTTTTAGGCACGACCGCTATACGGAAGTGCCTTATATTTTTGACATCACGAAAAATGTAACCCTTCAAAATATGTTATTTTATGATAAAAAAATTATTTTTATAGCAAAATAAGACTTTTACGAAACTTCCTTGAAATGTATGTATGGATGTATGTGTGTGAGAAATCAAGTTTATGAATTTTCTCGACAAGATTTTATGCGATCTGAATGATTTAAACGGGGAATTGTTTCAAATAATAACACCAGTAAACGTTCGTATTTTGAAAAAAAATCGAGGGGCTATTCACTTAAAAAAAAGTGTCAAAATGATTACAGATTTCATATGATGTCAAATTATTTCAAAATGATTTCAAATGATTTCAAAATTATTACAAAAATATATTTTTATACTTGTAATTTCAAACATTTTCAAAACAGCCTATGGTAGGCAGTGATTTCAAATGATTTCAAACAAATTTTCTATGATTTCAAATGATTTCAAGCAAATTTTTTATGATTTCAAATAATTCCGAAATCATTCCAAGATAATTAAAATTAATATTTATGAAAGTTAAGCTTACTTTAAATTATAATCCCTAAATCGTCATTATTGAATCATATAAAAATTAAAATAATACCTATATTTTAACACCACAAAAATAAAATAAAAAAACAAAGAAATTGCATAATTAAAACAAAAACTTTTTATCACTTTAGTAAATAAAAAGACCAACAATGTGTTCAATAATAATAAAATTATTCTAGATTTGTACTTATATTGGCTATGTCTCGGGCTATGTGCATAGCAGAAAACACAAAATTAAACTGAACTAACAGTTGTAAAACAAATGAGTATGGACAAATTATAAACACGCATCAACATGCACACCATATAAATCTATTTTCGATGACCGACTATAGCATAACTTTTGTTTTTAACTGAATGTTGTATAGCTTGCTTGAATTTCAGGCTCGAACTTATAATCGACACTCAATCCTTAAATAGGACATTTTATTCTTATTTTTTTTATGATGAGGGAGTAAGATAAAATAATATTTGAAAACTGAGTGTCGCCTATGAATTCTAGTTTTAGTTATAATGTTTGTATAACATAAAATTAAATTTTTTAAACACAAAGTTAGTTTAAAAAATTGACCAACATAAGAGCTATGATCGAAAGACTTATCAGCCGTGTGTGACAGATACAAAGAGAGAAATTCAAACATAAGTAAATAATGCTTATTTACTTATTTATAGATCTTATTTAAATTTTTTACTAGTATTTCTTTTTTTCATTTTTCACATATATTCTTTTTTATTTGTTTTGATATAAATTATCTTTTACATAAAAATTTTTTGTGCGATACGTTTTGCTTATGATTAGATTCATTTATTTTTTTTCAATTCCAGAAAAAAATTCTTATAAATATTTATATATTATACATCGATACTGTTTCCCAAAAATCAAAAATTATTTTATTTATCAGAGCAGCTCATATTAATCTGGTATTTAAATAATATTTAGTATTATATTTCTGGTAATATTTTAAATTGTAAACTAAATACAAAAATATTCATAGATTTCAATGATTTCAAATGATTTCAATGATTTCAATTTGAATAGTTCTGATTTCGGTAATCATATTGTGCACATAAAATTTAATAAAATATTTCAATGATTTCAAATGATTTCAATAATGATTTCAAATGATTTCATCTAAAGGTGGTCAATGATTTCTTATGGTGTATAGTCCCTCGAAAAAAATCGTTTGAAGCGTTTTTAGATAGGCGCCTTTTAAATGGTCAAAAAAATGGATTTTTGGTAATAACTTGACAAATACGATTTTTTTTAAAAAAGTATACAGAATAAAAGTTATAGAATATAAAAAAAAAATCTTTTTTATATCATACATTTTTCTCGAAAGTTAATATTTTCCAAATTATTCATGAAAATTGTTGAAGTTAAAGACTTTTTAATGATAATTTGATAAATATTATTAAAAAAAAATATGTATGATATTAAAAAGATGTATCTTAATTTTTTCCATAAAATTTATTTTATATACTTTTTTTCAAAATTCGTTGTTTTTAAGTTATTACCAAAAAATCATTTATTCTACCTCTAAAGGGATAACTGCTATAAAACCGCTCAGATGATTTTTTTTTAAACTGCCAACATTTATTTGTATTATTGTTTTAAATTTTCCTTATCGGAATGATTCAGATCAAATAAAAACTTTATACAAAACTTTCCTTTTAAGCTACTGAACTATAAAATAAATTTTTTTTCTTATAACTTTTGATAGATTATCCTATTCAAAACTTTAAAAAGTATACATTAATAAAAATATGTCTTTTTCACGTAACATAAATTTTTTCGAAATCAATCAACTTAATTCACAAGAAAAATTTAAATAATTATAAATTTGTTTTTTCAAATAAATACATTAAATTCAAACCTCCTGTTGAAAGATGCGGTAAAAAATTCAATGAAAAAAAGAAATAAGATTAATTTTGATGCTTTTGCGTTTGTAAATGATTTGCTTTAATATTCTTTAAATATCAAATAGCGAGCGCGAGGTGCGAGCGTTTTCGGTCGTGCCTTATATGCGAGAAGCGGAGCTTTTTGCATGCCTTGGATCTCTTCGCGATGCAAGGCCCGAGGTGCGAGCCACACACGCTGTGGTGAGCTAGTTAGTTATCATTTCCATCATCGTCTCACAAAATTTAATCTGGCAAACAGGATCATCCCCATTCAATTCTCGCACAAGTTTCATTTTGTAAGAATAAAATTTGTCTACCTTTAAAATTTTAAGAACAGATTTTTGATCGATGTCCTGTTACAAAGCTACTGATCGAGATGATTTATGTGGATTTTCCACAAAAGACAGTAAAACATCCAAAGATTTCTCTTTATTTGTTGCTGTTTACCGTCTTCCAGTAACAGCACGATTTTTAATAGACCCCGTTTCTTCAAAACGTCTTAAGGTCTTTGAAACTGTGGATTTAGACAAAGGAGTGTCGCCATCACTGTTTCGAAATGTTGCATCGAAGAGATTAACAACATTAGTGTATGAACTTTACAGATCACCACAACCCTTCATCATTAGAAGAGATATTCGCGCTCTTCCGGGCTAATGAAACATTTTGAAAATTTTGAAAAAAATGTAATGTAGTTATTGTAACCAACAAGAAAAGGAAGAATTAAAAAATATTTGATTAATTTCTCGAATTATTTCAACCACAAAACACTATTTGTTTTTTTTTATTGGTCAAGTAATTTTTCATTTCAAGAGTCTGTTTAATGACAAAACTATGACAACAAGAAAATATGGTTTCAACTCACAATTAGTACAAATCAAGAGCAAATGAAATTTTAAAATCTGAATGATAAATATTTTCTTTTGTCAAATACATTTGTACAAGCATTTCTATTTTATTCCGAAATTTACACTTCTTTCAGATGTCTTTCAAATAATTTCAAATTTTTAATAAACAATCAGCTTTATAGCCCATGAAAGAGAAGGAAACGTAATTTTTGAGGGTTTCCCCCTTTGTTAAAAAATTTTTTTTTTTTTCAAAAATAAAATAAATTAATGACAGATCTTCAAATTGCTTTTTATTCGTTGTGTAACAAAAATTAACCTTGTTTATGTATTTTTGAAAATTCTTTTTCGAAATTTTTGAACATTTATTACTCAGAAATAAATTAAAATTCTCCATTAGTAGGCCAGGAGAACTTCCCCAAAAATAGTCGTTCGAAATAACTCACTTGATCTTGAAATAACCTTGAAAATGAAATTAAAGGTAAAATCCAAGGTAACCATCGAATTCTTTGTTCAAAGTTACCTAGGGTATGCCTTTTGTTTGCTTTGTTTTACCACTAAACTAGAGAGATTTTTAAGAAGTCATACCTTGGCCTTCATTTAACCTCTAGAGGTTACGTTAACCTTATACTTTCGCTAAATTTTTCACTCTTTTCGATTACGGTATAAAAAGCAAAGGTTTCCATTTTAAAAAATGAGGTTGACCTTGAAATAATCTTGGAAATGAGGTTCAAGGTCAAATTCAAGGTCACCATCGGATTCCTTGTTCAAAATTACTTAGGGTATGTCTTTTGTTGGTTTTGTTTTACTATAAAAGTCGCAAAATTTCCAGGGGTCCCTAAACTTTTTTCTCACTCTGTATAAATAATTAAATATTCTTATAGTATACTTGGAATATGTTGCATTGTAATAATTTTGATGTCTACCTAGATAGTCAGCACTGCATGGTATGTCTATAGCTCATTCTTTGAAACTGCTTTTAGAAATAAATAGGTTACTTAAAGCTTTATTAAACAACATAGATTTGCATAACAAAAAAATTGTTTGGATAATTTTAAGAAAATTTGTTGAAGAAGTAGATGCAATGTTTCGAAAAAAAGGCTTAGCTTTACCTTTGTTCCTATATTTTGATGATGTGGAAACAGAAAACGCGATGGGTTCACATGCTGGAGAAAATCAAATTTTTTATCAAAATAAGACAGTATCATTGTCACTGACATATTTTTTACTATATATAGGAAAAAATTAGGCCATAGAAAAACGGTTTCTAAATTAATCAGTCAACTAGAAGAATTAAAAAGTGATGGTTCGAAAATAAAAATAGATAATAAAATTCATGTTGTTTATTTTATTACAAGCTTGATATCATGCGATAACTTAGTTGTAAATAGCATTCTTGGATACTCAGAATCATTTTTAAAATCTCATTTCTGTCGAATATGTAGTGCTGGTCCTGAATCAACAAAGATTTTAGTTGAAGAAAATAATAGTTATTGCGAACCACACTGAGAAAAAAACATAGTTGGCTTTATTACGTTAAGACCGATGAGCTTAACCAATGTACTGTTTCTCTCGTTTACTACGGTAACATAGTAAATACAACTAGATTCTCTGGTGGGCATTCAGTAGCACATGATGAATAGATCTTAACCTCAAAATCTATATAATAAATCATACTATTAATTTGCATATTGTTATAATCTACAAACGAAAGTAGATGAAATAAGAATATTTAATTATAATAAAAGCCTAGAAGACTCAAAACGAGACTTTAAAGTCTTAAAACTTCGGTTAGTATATCTTGAAAAAAGTAAATAAAATACTTATAAAGACTGTAGAAATTCCTACTACGTTCAATCTAGTAGATGCTACTAATATAAACGGTTAATTTGACTATACATTGAATACTAGAGTAACATGGTTATCGTTACTAGAGAACGCAATAAAGCCAACTATGTTTTTTTCTCAGTGCATAGAATCTTATGAAAATGACGTTAAAAACAAACAACCTTGAAATTCAGGTAGTAAAGCTGCCGTCCAAAGTAAGAAAACCTTAACTCCAATGGGATTCCAATGTAGTTAACCACTTTTACACTTTGGACGGCAGAAAGGAAAATGTATTTTTAATAACATAAAAGATTTTCACGTAATTAAAAATGTGTCAGTTGATCTGATGCATGATATATATATAAAAGGGTAATTAATTATACTATGGTACATATATTATTTTCTTTACTAAATAAGAAATACTTTTCAATAAGTTATTCAAATAGTAAGTTATCTTAGATGAATTTTGATTTCGAATCTACCAATGTATTTCCAATTATCGGTTTGGATTATATTAAGAAATATAAGAGATTAAAAATGTGTGCATCCGAGTCATTATTTTTCGCTCGTTATTTTGGAATAATGATGAGAGAAAAAGTGCCAAGGGATGATGAACATTGGAAGTTATATAAGAGTCTACGTAAAATAATTGACATCATAACCTCTCTAATTATTTTAGAATCACATCTTCTTTTATTAGAAATGTATATGAAAAATTTAATCTTATGTACATACAGTTATATGGCTATTTGAAACCAAAGTTTTATATTTTAACTCATTATGTGCGAATGATGCAATAAAATGGTCCTATTGTAAAACTGTCGGCGATGAGATTCAAGTCGAAACATCATGAAGTAAAAAGGATCTTGCAAGTTTCTTCTTCCAAAAAAATGCGTTAAAAACAATTGCAACAAGACATCAGTTAGAAATAATGCATTTGGTTATTCTGATTATTAGCCATCGTATATTTCTTACAGTTCTGTAATAGAAAATGCTAATAGTATATCTTTTTCGGGAATAACGACTAAAAAATCTGGAAATAATATTACTATTAATGATTTTAATTATAAGATTGAAACTATAATTGCTGCTTAAGTAGGCAATAATAGTCCAGAATTTAGAAAAATACGAAAAATATTTCTTTCTAGAGACGATCTTAAATTTGAATATATGCCCATCAAAATTATAGGTTTTGATGGTCATTTTTTTGCTTACTTTGCTACTGTTGATGAACATACTACAAAAACAATAAATTATAATTCTATAGCAACGAGAACTACCTGTTAAGGTATTTACAAAAATGATGTCTTCTATATTACCACTAAATATGAAATTACTATTACTACTATTACATTAAAGTAAAGAATTAAGACTTTTTCTTTGTACGTGAATATCTTTTGCTTTATTCTCACATACATACATAAACACACACACGTGCAGCAATAACATATACATACACACATACACATACATACGAACACATACACACATAAACACATATACACATATCCAAACACATACACATGCTCATATACAAACACACACATACACAATATCAGTCACTTCGTCTCTCCGTCACCGTTTCCGTCTCCCTGTCTCCGTTGCTCCGTTTCTTCGCCTCTGTTTTTGCGTCCCCATCACTCCGTCTTCGTCTCTAGTTCTCCATCGCCGTCACTCCGTCTTCGTCTCTCCGCCTCTGTATCTCTATCTCCGTTTCTCCGTCTCCGTCTCCATCTCCCTGTCTCCATTGCTCCGTTTCCGTTTCTCCGCCTCTATCCCTCCGTCTCCGTCTCTCCGTCTCCGTCACCCCGTCTCTCTGTTTCCTTCTCTATGTCTCCAGCTCTATGTCTCCGTCTCTATGTTTTCGTCCTTCCGTATCCATCTCTCCGTCTCTGTCTCTACGTCTCCCTCTTCGTCTTCACCCCTTTATCTTCGTCTCCCCGTCTCTCCGTCTCCCTCTCCATCTTCGTCTCTCCATTTTCGTCTCTCTATCTCCGTTTCTCCATCTCCGTGTGTCTTAGTTTCTCTGTTTCCGTCTCTCTGTCTACGTCTTTCTGTATCCGTCTATTCGTCTCCGTTCTTCCGTCTTTGCCTCTTTGTCTCCGTTTTTTCATCTTTGCCTTTTCGTTTCCGTTCCTCTGTCTTTGTCTCTCTGTCTCCGTCTCTCCGTCTCTCCGTATCCATCTCCGTCTCTCCGTCTCTCTCTCCATCTTCGTCTCTTCATCTCCGTCTCTCCATCTTCCTCTCCGTCTTCGTTTCTCTGTCTCCGTTTCTTCCTTTCCGTGTGTCTCCGTTTCTCTGTCTCCGTCTTTGTCTCTTAGTCTCCGTTTTTTCGTGTTTGTCTTTTTGTCTCTATTTCTGTGTCTTTGTCTCTTTGTCTCTGTTTATCTATCTTTGTCTTTTTATTTCCATCCCTGTCTCTTTGTCTATGTCTCTATCTTTCTGTCTACGTCTCTCTGTCTCCTCCTTTCCATCTCTCTGTCTCCCTTTGTTCGTCTTTGGTCCTCTGTTCTGTGTCTCATTTTCCCGTCTCTGTCTTTTGTCTGCGGGTCCGTTTCACTTCCTTTTTATGAAATCGTTTTGTGACTCCGATGCCACCCTTCGACTCTGTTTCTTCGCTTCTGTTCATACACAAGTGCGTCTACACATTGATGATGATGTTTGAGTTGATGATGATGGTGATGATCATTATATGTTCATCATTTAATGAATTTCAAATTTTTCGTTTTGTCCCAGATCGGTTTATAAGACTCATCAGTAAAGCATTGTGAGAGAAAACAATCAAAATAAATAGCCATTATAATAGTTTATCCTGATTTTAAAAAAATTTCTAGATGAATATTTTCACTTCTGTACTTATATTTGTAATTAATTAAAAGCACTTTAAAAAATCATCAACTAAAGCTTTTATTGAGGGTGCATAAAGGCTCGATTCTATAGTGATTATTTTTAATTATATATTATTGTATTTTTTAATTTATTCAGATCGTCTTCTTTATTGTGACAGATCCTGCTTTAAAAGTTACTTTTGATATTAATTTCAGTTCTTTTTTGCTTAGCACTAATATTAATATTCGCGTTCCTTTAATTACCCAGCGCTTACAATAGCAGTCGTGTTATTTTTATTATACAACGTTTACAATAAAAGTTGCGTTCTATCAATAACACCGTGCTCACATTAGCGGTCAAGTTCCTTTAACGACACAGCGTTCAAAATAGCAACCGTAAATACTCAATTACACAGCGCTTACAATAGCAACCTCGTTTTTTTAACCACACAGCGCTCAAAATAGCAGCCGTGAATTTTTTATTACACAGCGCTCACAATAGTTGTTGTGTTTTTTAACTACACAGCATTTACAATAGCAGCCGCGTTTTTTAACCATACAGCGCTCAAAATAGCAGCCGCGGATGTGTTGGTAAATACACTCCTACTTTTATAAATGATTGTCCTTGTGACTTATTAATAGTCATTGCATAAGCAAGTTTTACATGAAATGTTTTTCTGGTCATCTGGATTTGCAGTTCATCATTTGCTGATAAGGTCATACGTGGTAAGTATATAGTGCCCCCTTTTCTACTTCCTGTTAATATTTGTGCAATAATAATAGTAAATTGTTTTAATGTCATTATAACTAATCGGGTTGCGTTACAAAGTCCTTCATTCAAATTAACATTGCTTAGAAGCATTACTATAGCTCCTTTTTTTTAATGTAATCTATGTGGAGGTAAACCGTTGGACGTTAAAAAATTTAAAAATTCTGTTGACACAATTGCGTCTAAACTTTCATCATTTGCATCTTTTGCAGAGTCAATACTCAAGTACTCTATTACTGGTTCATTTATTTTTGATAAAATTTTTTCATTCATTTCTGTTATATCTACGTTTTACGGTGCTGATATAATATTTTCGTAATAGTCACAATTTTCAACAATTATATTATGCCCGTGAATTGCATCAATTAAATTGCCATTTGACAATCTTTCTTTTGGAATTTGTATAACTTCATTTCCCTCTTCATATTTTAAATGGAAATTACCATTTCTTATATTAAGTAACCAATTTTTAAATTTATCATCTGATTGCGATAAACGTTTATTTTCTTCTAAAGACATGCATTGAAAATGTTCCCACAAATAGTTTTTTGACACAGTCTTCTACTATCTGTGTTCTATTTCCACGTTTTACTATTGGTAATGTTTGTCCAAAATCACCAGATATAATAAATGTTTTCTCTCCAAACGGATAATTATTATCATATACATCTTTTAACATGATAAATATTATTAAAAAAAAAAAATATGTATAATATTAAAAAGATGTATCTTAATATTTTCTATAAATTTTATTTCATATACTTTTTTTCAAAATTCGTTTTTTTCAAGTTATAACCAAAAAATCATTTATTTTACCTCTAAAGGGATAACTGCTTTAAAACCGCTCAGACGATTTTTTTTTTAAACTGCTAACATTTATTTGTATTATTGTTTTAAATTATTCCTTATCGGAATGATTCAGATCAAATAAAAACTTTATACAAAACTTTACTTTTAAGCTACTGAACTATAAAATAATTTTTTTTTTCTTATAACTTTTGATAGATTATCCTATTTAAAACTTTAAAAAGTATACATTAATAAAAATATGTCTTTTTCACGTAACATAAATTTTTTCGAAATCAATCAACTTATTTCACAAGAAAAATTTAAATAATTAGAAATTTGTTTTTTCGAATAAATACATTAAATTCAAACCTCCTGTTGAAAGATGCAGTAAAAAATTCAATGAAAAAAAGAAATAAGATTAACTTTTGATGCTTTTGCGTTTGTAAATGATTTGCTTTAATATTCTTTAAATATCAAATAGCGAGCGCGAGGTGCGAGCGTTTTCGGTCGTGCCTTATATGCGAGAATCGGAGCTTTTTGCATGCCTTGCATTGCTTCGCGATGCAAGGCCCGAGGTGCGAGCCACAGTGGCCCAAAGGGCCGCTGTGGTGAGCTAGTTAGTTATCATTTCCATCATCGTCTCACTCAATTCAATCTGGCGATCAGGATCATCCCCATTCAATTCTCGCACAAAGTCCTTCGTCGTTACAAAGTCCTTCATTCAAATTAACATTGCTTAGAAGCATTATTATAGCTCCTTTTTTTTAATGTAATCTATGTGGAGGTAAGCCGTTGGACGTTAACCTTTAGAGGACCGGTATTTGAGATTTGCGATCGCTCTAAGAAAGTGGTCCAAAAAGGTATCTGATATCACTAATTGACTTTGGGGTAAAGGTCGATCAGGGGTCACGCCACTATAGTGGTTTTCCGGTCCTCTTAAGGTAAAAGAATTTGAAAATTCTGTTGGCACAATTGTGTCTAAACCTTCGTCATTTGCATCTTTTGCAGAGTCAATACTCAAGTACTCTATTACTGGTTCATTTATTTTTGATAAAATTTTTTCATTCATTTCTGTTATATCTACGTTTTACGGTGCTGATATAATATTTTTGTAATAGTCACAATTTTCAACAATTATATTATGCCCGTGAATTGCATCAATTAAATTGCTATTCGACAATCTTTCTTTTGGAATTTGTATAACTTCATTTCCCTCTTCATATTTTAAATGGAAATTACCATTTCTTATATTAAGTAACCAATTTTTAAATTTATCATCTGATTGCGATAAACGTTTATTTTCTTCTAAAGACATACATTGAAAATGTTCCCACAAATAGTTTTTTGACACAGTCTTCTACTATCTGTGTTCTATTTCCACGTTTTACTATTGGTAATGTTTGTCCAAAATCACCAGATATAATAAATGTTTTCTCTCCAAACGGATAATTATTATCATATACATTTTTTAACATGCGATCGACAGCTTCAACAGCGTATTTTGATGTCATTGTGATTTCATCCCAGATAACAATTAATAAATTTTTTATTTTTTTACCTTTTTCGCTGTTCGCACTCATATTACATATTGTGTCTTCAGATGTGTTCAACGGTCATTTAAATGCTGTATGTACTGTCACACCGTCTCGTAATAAATTAGCCGGTATTGCTGTCCATGATACAACTAAATAGTTAATTCCATGAATTTTTAAATAAGTTATAATTGTATTTAATAAATAGCTTTTACCACTTCCACCTAGACCTTCTATGTATATATACTTTTTAGTGCAGTTTGTATTAAATGAATTTATTATTGTATTAAAAATTGCTGTTTGAGCATGTGTTAGAGTATCAATAACTGACTTAATATTACCAACATTATTTACTGTACTATATTCAATTTCGTTATTTTCAATATAGTATTCTGAAGTAGGTAAATTAAAGTCACTCAATGAGAATCAATTATTAGTTAAAATATCATTAATTATGCTTAATGCATATTCTTTGACTTATTGTTCATTTATTCTTGAAGGATAAAAATAGATTTTATATTTTTTATATAATTCTCGAGCATTAATTTGATTGTGAAATGTATAAATGTAACTAAATAATTGACAAAGAGCTTTTGAAAATCGAGATTCACATGATTCTTTTAAACATTTATCCCATTCATCATCGATTTCAATTCAATTTCTTGTTGTTGCAACTCCAAAGAATTTTGGGTATGTAATTCCATCAAAAGTTATTAAGTTTTCAAAAGATGTTGCAGCTTTAACATGAAGTAAAAGTAATCTTAAGTAAAATCTTTCTCTTTGTTTTGAATTAAATAAGTACTTTCGTAAGTAAGAATAGGTTTTATACTTGGTTTTCTTTTTGTGCACTTTTTATGGACTTGATTAAAGACATAATGTTGCGGTATATCAGAATAAAAGTAATTATGAGCCTCTTGGTCACTTCTACTGAGTTCAAACCACGCTGTAAGTGTTGTTTTTATGTTTTCTCTTCGATTTCGTCTTCAGATCCTTCTTTAAAATACACGTATTGTTTATTTTCATTATGAATTGCTAATCTATATATAGTATGCGAAAGTTCACTAATATTATATTCCAATATGCGATGCATAGCTTCTGACGGGCAAACGTATCTGGTGTTTATATATTGTTTAATTTCGTCATAAAACATATCCAAACTATTCATTTCATTTGTTTTGTCATTAGTATTACTTTTAGTATTTATTTCACTTGCTTTCATTACTATAAATGCGCAATCATGTCCTTTAAAACATTATTTGAATCAATATTTTATAACGCCTATTGTTGAACATAATTCAATATTAATATGAAAATTAAACTTCAATAATAAATACAGGTTATAAGGAATACTAAACCTATTATCTGCCAACTTGTTTTTTTGTATAAATAATCTCATTTTTATCATTTCTTCGTCCATAAATAGGATAACCATTTGTCATTATTGTAGTTTCATTCAATTTTTGCGGAAAATTTTTCGTATATTTCCCTGATTCTCTAACTATACAAGGAGAGTTTTTATTCTGATCTCCACAAGGACCATGCATCATAAATTGTTTAACTATTTTATATAATCTAGGATTCTCATTCTTATTTGGAATTTCAGCTACTATAAATTTATCAACATCATCACTATGGCGAGTTTTATCATCTTTACTCAAGAATATGTAATTAGTATATGTACATGTGGTAATCCTCCCTTTCCAACTTCTATTGCGTATGAATATGCAATGCATTTTTCCAAAATATGTTTTTCAGTTATATCCTCTATAAATATTTTCAATTTTTGATTAAATACTTCAACGACAATATCTGGTCTATCTGTAACTACTTCATTTTTTCCTATATTATTTGTTATTTCTTCCCATTTTAGATTGCATGTTATAGTTATTAAAGAATCTGGTTTCCCAATTCTTTGCACTAACGTCATCAAATCAAGAAAATTTTTATGTAAGTAATACAGACTTCCTGTAAAAGTAGATGGCAATATAAACATTTTTCCAATTTTTAAACTATCATTGATTTATTCTTTTCTATTTTCTAAGTAATCCATTACGCCTTGATGAAGTTTTGTTCTTAAAGAATCTTGATTTTTCTTTATAAATTATAATCTTGAATTTTCTATTTTAACCCATGAATCCATAATATACTGTTGTGTTCATTTTCTAAAATTCAGAAATTGGCTAAACTTATTCCTAATGCTCAACTTCTGGTATCCATCCAAAGCCACCACACGGATATATAAGTAGATATATAATAGAATTTACGTGTTTACTTATATATGGGATTCTTATTGGTTTTTCTGATTTCAAGTAGATACATATGTCTTTTTCAATAAGTGATTCATTTCTTACAAAAACTATTGCTACTTCATTACATTTAGCTTCATTATATCAATCTGAAAAAACAATCTTTCGTCAAAATATTAGATTTTTAGTTATCATTTCCATCATTGTCTCACAAAATTTAATCTGGCAAACAGGATCATCCCCATTCAATTCTCGCACAAGTTTCATTTGTAAGAATGAAATTTATTTACCTTTAAAATTTTAAGAACAGATTTTTGATCGATGTCCTGTTGCAAAGCTACTGATCGAGATGATTTATGTGGATTTTCCACAAAAGACAGTAAAACATCCAAAGATTTTTCTTTATTTGTTGCTGTTTGCCGTCTTCCAGTATCAGCACAATTTTTAATAGACCCCGTTTCTTCAAAACGTCTTAAGGTCTTTGAAACTGTGGACTTAGACAAAGGAGTGTCGCCATCACTGTTTCGAAATGTTGCATCGAAGAGATTAACAACATTAGTGTATGAACTTTACAGATCACCACAACCCTTCATCATTAGAAGAGATATTCGCGCTCTTCCGGGCTAATGAAACATTTTGAAAATTTTGAAAAAAATGTAATGTAGTTATTGTAACCAACAAGAAAAGGAAGAATTAAAAAATATTTGATGAATTTTTCGAATTATTTCAACCACAAAACACTATTTGTTTTTTTTTTATTGGTCAAGTAATTTTTCATTTCAAGAGTCTGTTTAATGACAAAACTATGACAACAAGAAAATATATTTTCAACATACAATCAGTACAAATCAAGAGCAAATAAAATTTTAAAATCTAAATGATAAATATTTTCTTTTCTTAAATACATTTGTACAAGCACTTCTATTTTATTTCGAAATTTACACTTCTTTCAGATGTCTTTCAAATAATTTCGAATTTTCAATAAATAATTAGCTTTACAGCCCGTGAAAGAGAAGAAAACGTGATTTTTAAGTATTTCCCCTTTGTTAATAAAAAATTTTTTTTTCAAAAATAAAATAAATTAATGACAGATCTTCAAATTGATTATTATTCGTTTCGTAATAAAAATTAACCTTGTTTGTGTATTTTTAAAAATTCTTCAAATAATAATATTAAAAAATTAACTAGATATAAATAAAAATATAAACATTTCCTCTAAACCCATTTTTCATGAAATTCATTATTTATAGAATCAATTATTTATGAAACATCTGACCACAATATTTACTTCGCTAAAAATTCTTTATAATTTTTATCTACTTTTTTGTATTCTTTAGGACTGCAGTCAAGCTAATTTGAACAACATATTATAAAATAATTATGTAGTTTCTTGAATATAGACTTTGCTAGGTTTGATAGTTGTCAATCAATATAATGACGATATTTTTCTATGTAAAAGCTATAGTGTCTATTGAAAAATAGACTTTTGTTTCTCATGTCTAATAAATTAAAACTATTATATTAAAGTAAAATTTACGACTTTTTTGTCCTCTGAATATCTTTTGCATAATAGTCACATGCATATATACACATACACATGTGCACCTTTAACATATACATATACACATGGACACATACACATACATACATGGACAAATACACACACCCACATACACATCTACATATACACATACACATATGGACACACATACACACATACACATACAGACATACATACATACACACATACACTCATACACACACATGCACATACACGTACACATATACATACACATACACATACAAACATACACACATACACACATACGCATACACACATACAGACAAACACACATACACATACACACAAATACATACAGACATACACACATACACATACACGCATACACATAGACATACACACATACACGAACACATATACATATAAACACATAGGCATACACACATATGAGCACACACAAACATATACACACATACACTCATACACATATATACATACACATACACACATAAACACACATACACATACACATACACACATAAACAAACATACACATACACATATATACATACGCATATACACATACACACATACACATACACACATAAGCATATACACATACACATCCACACATACATACACACATACACATACACACATGCACATACACACATACATACTTACACATACATATACACACATACACACTGTAACGTTTTTCCTTTTCGGGAGGGGGAAATACGTGTTATCTCCTGTTGCCGGACGCTTTAGTGAGTAACCAGAGTAAGAATGACAGGAGTAGGAAGGATCGGACGGTGGAAGATAAAGGAAAGTAACCGGGTTGAACACATTTGGTTATGCTAGGGAGTACCTGAGCTATATTGTACTCATTAAACTTATTTACAACGACGATTACAATAATGCAATAATAATAATTTGTTAATCAAAACTAAACCTATTATTCTATATAATACAAGTAACTAACTTAACCTTCAATGGAAATATAACTTACAAAAGTAATTAGTTCTTCGTTAATCTCGGCCATTTGACGGCTATCTAATAAAAGAGTGATTAAATCAATTAATAAATGAATCATTTAATGAATCTAAATAATAGTTTATTTCAACTAAGAGATTCTTGCGGCCTGGACGGTTTAATTTGTACCGGCGGCTTTTACCTGCTACAATGTGCAAACAAAAGGAAACAAAAGATTAATAACTAAATTATAATACTAATAGGCAAACGGCACCTAATATCGCTATAATTAATGCTATAATACTAATGGGTAGACAGCAACCTTAATTATCTAAATTGCAATATCTATTGACGCGGCGAAGCCCTTAAGTGATGTAAAGACAATGGGTGGTCGACACCCTTAACTTATTCTAAGACTTAATGACTACGCGGCGGTCGGAGTCCTTTAACTAATATCAAATGCAATGGGTGGACAACACCCTTAATTTATTCTATCATTCACGTGAACGCGGACGCGACAAGCTATGGTTGGACGATACCCTTAATTAAGCAAGTGGCGAAAATGTGAATTAGGATATCAGATTTTGGGTGGACGTCACCCTTAAATTCAACGGCGCAAGGTCGGCATTGCGGTGGCCAAAAGGTTGCGAGTGTATGCTCTAGGTAGCATAGATTTACGCCTGCGTGCTCGCTCGACGTATCTCTATGCTCCCAGGATATGCATTAGAATGTAGATCTGTGTGCTCACTTGATCTACCCTAATGTGCAAGGAAGAGGAGCTCTGCCTTAGCTGTGGTGCTCCACAAGCGAAGACAGCCAGCTACTACCGGTCTCACTTTCTCTTAGCCTTGCGTGCTCGCTTAGGTGAAAAGAGAGGGGCGACTACAGTCTACACTGCTCTGCTGAGCTTAGCTTTATGGCCTCTTATATACTCCAGCCTCATTTTTCTTGTTTCGAACAACGACGTTCGGGGTTGCCACCTAGCGGCTGAGCTCAGAACTACTGTTCTATAGTAGCTTGACCGTTAGGCGGGAAATTTGAATGCGCGAGTATGTATACTCGTCGCAACACATACACATACACACAAACACATACACACATACACATACGCACAAACACATACACACAAACACATACACACATACGCATACACTGTCGCGAATTTCTAATTACACAGCGCTTACAGTAGTTTTAGCGTCTTTTCTCATTACTGCACTTGCAGTAGTAGCTATATTTTTTTAACCATACAGCATTTAAAAAAGCATACGCGTTTTTTTAATGGCACAAAACTAACGATAGCAGCCGTGATTTTTAACCACACAGCGCGAAACTCTACTTCATAAGTTTTAATTTTTTAATATTCAATGTTCTATTAGAGTTTCGAACATGTTTGATTTTATCTTTGTATTTAATATATTCAATTTTCGTTTTGTGGTTCCATAATATTTCTTTGTAAACAATGTTTTTAGTGTAGATTATTTCATCTTTGACTTTTCTTGATTTTTCTGATAATAATATTTTTAATTTTTTTTATTAGATGTTCTTGAAAGTGCCACGTATAACTGCCCATGACTGAAAATTGGTATTGGTAAATACTTGGTTAATAGTTATGCACGAGCGAATTTTGCAGGAAATTGTTTTCTAATCATCTGAAATGGCAATTCATTATTTGCTGATAAGGTCATACGTGGTAATAATACAGTGCTCCCTTTTTCACTTCCTATTAATATTTCTGCAGCAATGGTAAATTGTTTAAATTTTGTTATTACTAATCGTGTTCCGTTACAAAGTCCTTTATTTGAATTAAAATTCCTTAAAAGCATTGCTATAGCTCCGTTTTAAATTATAATTTATGTGGTAAACCATTTGGTGTCAGAGAATTTAAAAACTCTGTTGGCAAAATTGCGTTTAAACTTTCTTCATTTATATCTTCTGCAGAGTCAATACTCAAATACTCTATTGCTGGCTCATTTATTTTTGATAAAATTTTTTAATTTATTATTGTTACATTGACATTATTTGGTCCTTACCATTTCCCATATTAAGTAACAAATTTTTAAATTTATTATCTCGTTCCGATAAAAGTTTATTCTCTTTCAAACACATACATTGTAAATGTTTCCATAAATAGCTTTTTTTGACACAATTTTCTCTTTTTTGCGTTTTATTTCCATGTTTTATTATTGGTAATGCTTGTCTAAAATCACCTGATATTATAAATATTTTTCCTCTAAACGGATTACTATTATCACATACATCTCTGAACATGCGATTAGCGGCTTTAAAAGCGTATTTTGATGTCATTGTGATTTCATCTCAGATAACAATTGATACATTTATCTTTTTTTTACCTATTTCGCTGTTTGTACTAATATTACATATTGTGCCTTCAGATATGTTTAATAGTTATTTGAATGTTGTATGTAGTGTCATACCATCTTGTAATGAATTAGCCGCTATACCTGTCTATGATACAACTAAATAGTTAATTTCACGTATTTTTAAATAAGTTATAATTGTATTCAATAAGTAGCTTTTACAACTTCCACCTGGACCGTCTATATATATATATATATATATATATATATATATATATATATATATATATTTCCCAGTGCACTTTTCATTTAATGAATTAATAACTCTGCCGTCCAAAGTATAAAAGTGGTTAACTACATTGGAATCCCATTGGAGTTAAGGTTTTCTTACTTTGGACGGCAGAACTGTATTATAAATAATTCTTTGAGTATTTGTTGGAGTATTATTAATTAACCCTATATTATCCATATTATTTACTGGACTATATTAAATTTTGTTATTTTTAATTTAGTGATCCAAAGTACACTGAAAAAAACCCGAATCCAGCGTTGCAAAGTTGATTGTATAAGCGGGATGCGAACAACATTCGAAGCATAAGAATACATAAAATCGTAGTAGGTTTATGCGTAACTATACCGCAGTCAATCATTGCGACCGTTTGTACAGTATAGTAACGTGAATCCGAGTAAAGCGCTGTGACTGCATTGCCGGGTCAATCGCTTTGACTCGTCGGCATTATCCATGCCGACAGCCGAAACCGGGCACAACTTTTAGCGTTGCGTGGTTGCTTGCTTCGACTCGTCGGCATCTCGCATGCCGCAAGCCGAGATCGAGCACAGAGACAACGTTACGAGTTCGTATACTTCGACTTTCTAGATTCTAGTACTGCGAAAGTCGACATTAATACTTCATGTTAATTTAAATTATGTGTTAATTTAATTTTCATTCAAAAAGTGTTTATATGATTACTAAACAAGTAAATGTTTTAATTCTTTAATATTATTTAGATTAAATTTTATTTATTAACATATTATATGAAACGTTCATTAAATTAAATAAGGACTTATGTTTTGTCATACTTAAATATTTACTCGAATTTCAAAAATTAGATATCTTGTTTGGGTATAATCATTGATTATTTATAATAAAATGAAGTTGATCAATATTTTACATGGAAATATTTATTAAGTCGACTTAATCAGTTAATATAATCTAATGAGTACCTATCTATCCATCTAAATGATATCTGATAAAAAATGTATTCGTATGTTTTCTTCAAAATTAAGGAGAGAAAAAAGATCTTATAATCAATTATAAAATTAATATTTTTCTGACTCTTTTGCAAATTAAGAAAATTTCAGTTATTTCCCCATTGAAAATGAGAAAATTAATCAGGCAAGTTTCCATTTTTTCGTATATTGAATAGTAACCTTTCACCAATCAGATAAGCTAAAAAATTTACATATTGTGATTTTCAAAAATTCAGTTACATTCTATATATTTTATTTATAAGAAAAATGTTTCTATTAAATTTTCACTTTGGTACGATAGTTTTGAATCAAAAATTCATTAAAACATTAATTAAAAAAAATATTCAGAGCTCTAAAATTTATGTTCTCTATTTTGGGATCCAATTGGAACTTATGCCCTTACTTTTATCAATTTTTATTTTTTAACTGTGTCAGTGAACATGAAATATCTCATATACATATATACAAGTGTATCATTTTATTAAAAATTCATTAAATATAATAAAAGAATATTTGAATAAAATTTATTTCAAATAGAATTCAAAGATTTAAAGATAAATTTTTAAACGTTCTAACTTTAAAATCTCCCCTCTCCGCCTGTAAGTATTCACTGACACGCTGCTTCGGCTCTGTCTTTTTGTCTTCTAATACTTTTTATCTCACTCTGCCGAGTGAATCTTTTTACAGAGAATCGTCCAGCTGGGGGTCCTCAAGGCCTGGCTTGACTTGCTTGCACCTGTGCATCTGCATTTCTCGGATCCTGGACGTTTTTCTGTCATCGTGCAATACTCTACCAGCATTGTCATTTTTTGTTGCTTGTGCTGCTGTTGCTGACGGTTGCGGAATGGCTGGAGCATTGCTGGTTTGTTGTTTTGCCTGTGAAGTGGGGTGTTGAGTAGTGGTGCAGTGGGGGGATGCACTTGCATCTTTATGGTTTATGCATGTGTTGCTTATAGGTTATGCATTTGCTACATAACCTACAATATTTTTGGCGCCAAATTTACTATCTCTTAGGTGAATCTTTTAAGTGCGTCATTAGTGGCTCCATCTATGGGTTACCTTGTTTACTGTCTTATCTACTCTATGGATAAGTGACAGGTAATTAACATACTTAAGGCGCGTTTCCATCTGGCCTTTTGATTTTATATATTTGATGCGCGAATTTTAAACAGCTTATTATGCTGCTTTTCTTTTACTATATAACTTATTTCTTTTATATTTAATTTTAAATGTGATATACTTGGGCGGAGAGTTTCACAGGCCATCTTTATTTTTGTTTTGCTTTTATTGCTATTTTTATTTCTCTGACGCTGCTCTTGCTGCTATCTTTTATTTCTTTTCTATTACATTTATTCTCTCACTTCTCTTGACATCTTATACAGCTTAAACCATGTCACAAATTACCATCAAGGACTGCTGTGCCATCTGCGGTTTTCCTGCTGATAATATAAGAGGGTCGAAAAAATTAATGCAGTGTTTTACATGCCGGCAGCGCTGCCATGTAAAATGTATGAAGCGCGTGCCTCATGATAACGATGGTAATCCGAAATATGATTGTGAGAAATGTATAGCTGGCCGACTTATCGCTTCTCCCACTGCCCCACTCACTGGCACTGGCGCTGGACCACGCAGTGCCACTATGCGAGGTGCTCCTATGGCCCGGCCTATCGTTGCTTCTACTCCATCACGAGGATGCTCACCTGTCGCACCGATTAAGAAAGCTCAAGAACACTCTGTGATTAAGAAGAGGACCAATTCGCGCTGTTCTGCGGTAGCTGGCGGGGAACATAGCATAAGTATCAATTTAATTAATGAAAAATTTAGAGGTGGTGCTGCATTGGTCACCCCGGATAACAATATTAGTAAGGGTAAAAATGGTGGTCTTAAGCAGAGTAATGATGGAGCTGATTCTTCCTCAGTAAAGGCAGCTGTGTCTGCTTTGGAGAGCGCGCTATCCTGCAGGCTCGATCTGATTCAAAATGATCTTAATCGACTTCCGGCTCTTGAGAGCCATATTATAAATACTGACAAGGGTCTGCAGGATATCGTGACTAAAATGGAGAGTCAAAATGAAATTATTAAGAATTTACATGCTGGGCAGACGCAGCTGCTAGAGGAGAATCGTAAACTCAGGGGTATGATAGGTACTTTAGAGAAGGAGTTGTTGTCTGCTCTAAATGGCATGTATAAAAAGTTTTTCAAATCTCTCACGACTAATTTTAATAATATGCAAGCATTTTTAGGTAATGAATTCAATGGAGTGGACAGCAACTTTTCTCAACTTATGACCGGGGTGGCTGAGGTGGTGCAGACCGTTAGTGATCTCACGGCCCAGGACGAACACTTAATCAACACCAACACTAACACTGATATGCCTGTAAATTCAAATATAACACAATCATTTGAACGTAAAGATAGTAGCTCTCTTAACACATGCACTGAAGCATCTGTTGATTCAAACGATGAACAATTAGTAAAAGCACATACAGATAGTAGCAAAGAGGCATCCTGTCATACTGTGAAGAGGTGTGGTTCTGGGAATAGTGTCTTGGTGATATCCAGCGGACTGGACTGCTCTGCGGCTAATGTTGGGCTGGAGGATTATGCTTGCGCTGTTCTGGAAACCATACTTCCGACTTTTGAACGTTCAAATATTGTATCTGTTACTGAGATCTCTAATTCTGAAAATAAAAATAAGGGCAGGATGTCTGATGGGCCTGAGATCGTTGGCGGTCCGAGTATTGCGTTCTCATTGTTGGTTAGACTTTCTGGAGATGACTTGGCGCAGAAGGTATTTATGGCTAGGCGTAGATTAACGGGTTTTTCGACAGCGGATCTGGATCCCTCCCTCCTTGGCCGTTTTTCTACCACCAAGCACTATTCTCAAATATATATAAATGAGTATCTTGAAAAAGATAAATATATTAAATTTAAAAGTCTTAAAAAGTATGCTAAAGAAAAAGGTTGCAAGTTTGTTTGGCATAGAGGTGGTAAATTTATGGTGAGGAGGGAGAGAGGGGAGAGAGCGCACAAATTTGAAAGTGAACATGATTTGAATGAAATATTAGATAAATCTAAATGTATTGTACAGAAAAATGTTAAAATAACTGATTTTATGAAACACGATGAAGCTCTAACAAATAATGGAACTACTGATAATGATAAATGTAAACCTCATAATAGTGGGAACTACTGATAATGATAAATGTAAACCTCATAATAGTGGGATGAGCTCGAATCAGGAATTAATTAAAAATCATGCAATATCCTTAGATAGAGCCTCTCCCCAATGACTGCGCTGGTCCTCTTCGGAGGGTCGAATAGGGAGGAGGGGTGAACTGCGCGCGTGCTTTCTGAATGTGACCTCTTTGAGAGCTCATATTGGGCAGGTGCGTGAACTTTTAAGTGGCTATCATTCTTACGACATATTTGGAGCTGCTGAGACCTGGCTGGGTCCGTCTGTATCGGATGACGTCATTCGATTTCGATTCGACGTCGTCTGTTTGCCTTGCAACACTATAACTTTTGATCAAAAACCTATCATGTATAGGAACTATAAAAATATTTGTCCAACTGCATTGGGAGAGAAACTTGCCGGCTGTGATTGGTCGCCGCTTATGACTGACACAGCTGACCCTGAATCTGCACTTGGTTGCCTCTGTGACAATCTCACTGCTGCAATCAAGAATTTGGCGCCGTTGAAAGCGTTCAAGCCTAATAAGAATAAGTTTCCATGGGTAGATGAAGAATTGTCACGGATGCGGCGTAAGAGAGATGCTTCATATCGTAGATACAAACGGACAGAAGACAAGCAGTATCTCCTTGAATTTCTGCGGTTGCGTAGGGTGATAGACGAACGCACGGACCATGCTAAGACTACTTATATTCACAATAGACTGTTTGATGCTCTTGCGGGTGGTAATGTCTGGAAGGAGTTGAGAGACCTGGGACTGCTATCCGGACCTCAAGGGGATTTGAATGGATTCACTCCGGATGAGCTTAATGCGCACTTTGCTGGGGTGACAGTCTCGCCGCAGGAGAATAGTGAAGAGCGATTGAGAATTCTTTCTCAATGCAATGAAAGTGGGTTTACCTTTAAACCAATTAGTTTTAATGATGTTGTTCTTGCAATTTCACATTTTTCCTCACAGGCTTGTGGTGAGGATGGCATTCCGCAAAGCGTGATAGTTAAAGCTTTACCATTTATTGGTGAACATCTTGTGACTCTGTTCAACTCCTCTTTTGCACGGGGGGTCTTCCCTTGCCGTTGGAAGCAAGCACGTATTATACCATTGAAAAAGTGTGCTGCACCTGAGCAACCAAAAGATTTTAGGCCTATAGCCATCTTATGTTTTCTTTCAAAGGTTCTTGAGAAGATCGCCCATGACCAACTGCAGGAGTACATTACATCCAAAAAATTGCTTGATCCTATGCAGACGGGCTTCAGGAAAAACCATTCTACGCAGACTGCTGTACTTAAGCTTACAGACGATATAAGGTCAGGTCTAGACAGGAAACTTGTCACGTTACTGCTACTTTTTGACTTTAGTAAGGCATTCGACACGATCTCTCCCTCCAAACTTCTTGCGAGGCTTAGATCGATGGGGTTCTCCAGGGCCGCACTCGGATGGATTAACTCCTATTTATCAGGTAGGAAACAAATGGTTTCCACACATTTAAAGGAGGAATCGAATTGGCTAACAACCAATCTAGGAGTACCTCAGGGTTCGGTGCTGGGGCCTCTGTTGTTTTGCCTTTACATAAATGACGTACGTGACGCACTGGACTCTGGTTGCGTCGGGCATCTGCTGTATGCGGATGATCTTCAAATTTATACACAGGTCCCTTATGATGATGTGGACGAGGGGATTCGTATTTTACAGAGGGCGGCCAGGGCGGTGTCGGGGTGGGCTGCTGGTGTTTCTCTCACTTTGAATGCTAGTAAAACAAAGGCGATCGTCTTTGGAAGTAATCGTTTTATTAAAAATTTTTATTCGGGTGAGCCAAGGACGATTGACCTGGGGAGCGGTATCGGTATTCCTTTCTCTGACACCGTTACGAGCCTTGGTGTTGTACTCGACTCTAAACTGTCGTGGGAACCGCATATTAATATGTTGACTAAGAAATTCAATGGAGTGATTTATAGCCTGCGGTTTTTCCGTCGGTACACCACTGAGGCTCTGCGTAAGCAGCTCGCAACCGCCCTGCTGTTTCCACATCTTGATTACTGCTCAGTGGTTTTGCTCGATGCTTCGCAGGAGTTACGAAGACGGCTACAGACAATGCAAAATTTATGTGTGAGATATGTATTAGGCGTGAGAATGGGTGATCACATCTCTCCCCATAGACATGCTTTGGGTTGGCTACGTACTGATTCGAGGAGACAGTATTTTATGGCTGTACTTATGTACAAAATCGTACGTATGAATACTTCCGAATATCTAGTGGGTCTCTTCACTAGATATATACCCAGAGCGACCACTAGGGGTGAGATTAAAGATCTTGCGGTGCCCTTCATGCGCACTGAGACTGGAAGAAATTCCTTTCAAGTTCAAGGTGCGCATTTTTGGAACTCCCTACCCGCTGATATTAAAAATCTTCCATCAATCAGCAGGTTTAAAGCCGCTCTGAGGAGGTTTGTACTCGACCTCGATTAAACAGTATTATTTTCGGACTATATCATATGTGTTAATTTATTATGTGATGTACCCTTTATAGATTTAAGGCATGATTGTATTTATTGGCGTGTATGTAGGATGTGTGTGCATAGAGTGAATGATTATATTTTTATCAGATTGACTTGTATATTACTGTACATTCAACTTGCTGTGATTTTAACTTACTGTATACTGCTGATATTTCGACTGCGCTCTTTACACGCTTGATTTTATGTAATTATTTTGACTGATAGATATTGAGACTGATTTTTAACTATATTATTTATACTTTTTGCGTGTATTTATTCGTGTTATCTGTGATATCGCTTTTATTTAATTTATTGACTTACTATTACAGTATTACTATCCCTATTATGTTTTATGACTGTGATATCATACTGTACTATTTTGATTTTATATGTGCAAGGCTATTTAAAGTATTTTTATGTATTTTTTTTTTTTTTCAACTTTATTTGTAATTTTTACGCTTTTTTTGTAATTATAATACAAAATAAACAATATCTAATCTAATCTAACTTCGTATGTAACTTTTTTTGAAACGATTCCCAAATAGTTACCATTCTCTTACATTAAAAAATACACAACTGTATTTGCGAATAAATTGCCCGTTTCGAAAATAATAAACAAAATTCATATAACGGGTTTATATGGAAACATTTTGTAATTATGACAGCTTTCAAATCAACAACATTAAATGATTTTCATTCCATAAATATGCTAACGGATAACAAATTTATGAAATTTTATTTTTGTTTTGAATTATACTTTATAAAATTATGTAAGAATTCTTTTCTGATTTCAAACAAATATTTTATTAAAACTTTATATTATAAACTTAAAAACAAATATTTTATTAAAACGGGGAAATAACTGAAATCTTCTTAATTTGCGAAAGAGTCAGAAAAATATTAATTTTATAATTGATTTCAAGATCTTTTTTCTCTCCTTGATTTTGAAGAAAACATACGAATAAATTTTTTATCAGATATCATTTAGATAGATAGATAGGTATTCATTAGATTATATTAATTGATTAAGAGCAGGCCGGATTCGCTGTCCTTGTCTAATTGGCATTTTTGTTATTTACTCAAGTTTTAATCGGTGTATCTTCAAATTAAAGGTCGAGCGCAATAGATATTATTATTATGAACATCTATGCACAAGAAAAAAAATATCTACTGATTTGTTTTTGAGAATAGTAAGTAACGCCAAAGTAAAAGTTTATGTTTATAATATTTTCGCGTTACTTACTTTTCTCAAAAACAAACCGGTAGATATTTTTTTTCTTGTGCATAGGTGTTCATAATAATAATATCTATTGCGCTTGACCTTTAATTTGAAGATACACTGATTAAAACTTGAGTAAATAACAAACAACTCAATTGTTACTCGGTCGGTATCAGGTTCTACTCCGGCCTACCGTTAAGTCGACTTAGTAAATATTTTCATGTAAAATATTGATCAACTTCATTTTATTATAAATAATCAATGATTACAATTTTTTCTTTAGTTTGTTTGTATTTTCTTTTGTTACTGTTTTGATAATTTTTCTGTAGATAAGTTTTTCTGTAGATAAGTTTTTCTTTCAAAGTTTGTAGTTACTATACATTTTAAGTTATTTAATTAATGTAATTGTTGTTGTGCCAATTCTTGTATCTTTTTTTTTATATTGATTATTATTATTATTTTTCAACTATTGATTCTTAATATAATGTTATATTTTTGATTAGTTTTAAACATTCAATCAAAATTTCTAATATGAATCTAGGAGATAATAGCTATTATTAAAAATTTCTTATTAATAATTATATTCAAAAGCATCCGTAATAAAACATAATTTTTAATGCTTGATAAAAACTTGACTATATTTATATTAATTTCTAGATTAATTTTAAATTTATTTTATAATACTTTTAAATATGATTGATGGATTAAATTTCACTTATACCAAAATTTCTTCTAGTTCATTGAATTATTGATTTTTACAAAATAAATAATTCATAATTATCCGTTTTGTATTTACTAAATGTAAGGTACATTACTTGAATGTTGAATTATTGAATTTAATATAGAAAATATTTTAGCATTATAAACATATCTAATTAATAATTTATCTCTTAACATAAATTATTAATTCAACAGAATATAGTGAGACAAATTTTATAAATATTATAATATTTTGATGAATAATTATACACAATTTATGCTGACTTCAAAACATATACTTAAGCATAAAAAGAGAAATTTCTGTGGTTATTTTGCAATTAATTCTTTATTATATTGAAATAAAAAATTGAGACTTTTTTCTCCTGCACATATCTTTTGTGATATTGACACGTATATATAAACTCATACACATATACACATACTTATATATTCGCATACACACATACACACTAAAATAAACTCATTCACATGCCAAACACACGTATATATACACATACACACATACAATTATGAAAATAATTATAATATGTATTCGAACCTTATATTTAGATTGTCAATAATAATATTTTACTTTTATATAAGCTTATTAATTTACATAAAATTTAAAAATTTTCATTTTTAACAATAAATTTAAAATTCATACGAATCGTGTATCAATAAGTTTAATATATATTATATATTCGAATAATATTGTCTGAAAAATTGAATAATTTATATATAGTAATATAATACATTCAAATACAACTTAGTGACGGCTGGATCTCATTTAGATTGCATTTAAGATTTTTCAATGAGGCACAGTTTATTGAATGTATTTTTGTGTGTTAATTTGTACTTTCAAATTGTAATAGCAGCGATTCTAGACATCATCCAGGATCCTTCTAAATTGCAAATTAAAGATTTAAATGTCACCTCTTATTTTATAGTACAAAGAAGTGCCGAAACTCTAAATATATATAGAATTTTTCACACTAAGCAAATTAAAATGTTATGAACAATAAACACAAAAAACTAAAATTTTAAAAATGTGATTTTTATAATTTTATAATAACTCAAAATCTTGAACCAAACTGAATAACCCGATAAAATTTTGTGGAGACTTTCTTCTATAACAATATAAACTATCATGAAAATTTCGCTAAGAAAAATGTAAAGAGTTTTTTTTAAAGGGCCTTAAAGTTGGACCTTTTGGAAAAATAAGGTAACTTCAAAGTAGCATAGCTCTGCTGTTTTTTTTATATTTTTCAATATTAAAACTTGACAATCAAATCTCTCAGAACGGCCTTTAATTTGCAAGCTTAAACGTTATAAAATATTAAATCTCAAATTTTGGCAAATTTAAAACAATAACGAAAAAATTTTAAATATGACAGTTTACATTTTGAGTTATAGCATAGAACCCTCCATGCGAAATATAAAGTTCTAAATATTCAAATTAAAGTATATATCAAGAATAAAAAAAAGCCTTGTTGATCTAACTTTAGTTGAAAATTCAAAATGTAGTGATTTCTCATAGAATCGTTAAATTTTGAACTTTGAGATTAAGTTACTCTGACCTCTGAAATCCTATCGAACTAAAACTTTGGTAAAATTACTTTTTTTAAGGTACTTTTAAGGGAGAGCCGGGCAGGATGGGCCATTCATTCATCACGGCTTATCCTGCCCCGCTCTCCCCTATGTGCCAAAGTGCAGTAGGATCGGCTGACCCAGCGCGCAACTTTTTTTAAAAAAAATATTGGACAGACTCTTATATATACATATGATAAACAAAACTTTTATTTGGTACATACACATTGCAATACTTAAATTTTATTAAATTTAATATTTTATGTAACAAGAAGCGTGTGATAATTGTAAATAGTCAATGTACTTTTATGAAACATTATAATTTTAAAATACGAAATTATTTATCGTTTATGAAATACAATTGTAATGATTTTTTAATTAGATATAAATATAGAATTTGTTTTTAACATCTTGTAAGTGAGAAACGTTTTTTATTATTTATGAGATCCCGGTCAAAAAAAAACATCTATAAATATAGCTAAAAATATAGATAAAGAAAATACAGCTATATTGATGTGTATTATAGCTATATTCATGTGTTTTTTTTAGCTGTATATCTATGAGAAATATAGCTAGATTTTCAGCTATATTTCTAGCTATAATGGGCTAAAATAGGAATTATACCTATAAAGATAGGTAAAAATATTGCTAAAAATCTAGCTATATTTCTCATAGATATACAGCTAAAAAAACACGTAAATATAGCTGTAATACACAATGTAGCTATATTTTTACCTATATTTTTTAGCTATATTCATAGATGTTTTTTTTGCAAGGATACGTAGGATATACAGAACAATGAAACGTGCTGAGCGTTAAGTGTTAACTATAAATTTGAGTCAAAATTGGAACTCGATAACCTTCACATTTTAAAAATAATATCATCTTTAAGAGTCCGCTGTATCTCTGTCCTTTTCTAATTAAAAAATTGACTTTTTTCCAAAATTAGCAACAAGAGGCAAAAATAAAGAGATGGTTTCGATGTGTTTAATAAAATGTAATATTTTCTTTGATTAGTATGAATTAATTTTATTGCTTCGTTTTTAAGAAAAGTTGGAATAACTTAAAAAATTAGAAATTAGTGTCAAATGATGGGATTTTCAAGTTATTCCAACTTTTCTTGAAAATAAAGCGGTGGAATTAAATTATTCTTATCAGAGAAAATATTGCTTTCTATTACACGAATCGAAACCATCTCTTTATTTCTGCCTGAAGCTATTAGTTTTTATAAAAAATAAATTTTAAATAGATTCGGTAAAACAGGTAACTGTGTCGGTATACAGCTGACTCTTAAATTTTAAGAATTATTCATAATATCGAGTCGAAAAAATTTGAAATTTAACTTATGCTAAGATTTGAAACTAGAAATAATAAGATAAGTTGACTTATAAAATTTTCGTAAATTTCCTAGTATTTTTGGATGGTTGATCGATATAAAACCTTTAAAATTGTATTTGAAAAATATTATTTTATGTTTTAAATGAGACCTTACTCCCATAGTCATCATTTTGTCTTTATGAATTAGTTCAATTAAAAATTTTAGTAAATAAAAATAATCAAGAAAAGTAGTAAACTATTTAAGAAATTAAAATTAAATTATTAAAGATAATAGCATTAAGAAATTTATCTTATATTGATTCAGAATAAATATTAATTATTTCTTAATAATTACATGCTTTTTGACACCTATGTGATTTACACTATTGGTTTTTGAATAGATAGAACATTACCCTCCTGAAAATGATCGCGGAACTTATGATGCAATATTTTTCGTCACTTTTTGTGTCACTTTTTGCGTCACTTTTTATATCACTTTTCGTGTCGCTTTATTGAGCCAAAAATGACGCAAATTTTTGCGCAACTAATTGCGCAACTTTTCCAAAAATATAATATTAAATAAATTATAAATATTTTTTTTTAGTTTTATTTTACATAATTTAAAAAATGTTAAAATACAAAATTGAAAATATTTAGAGCATGATTTAATTGTCTACGTTTAAAGAATTAATTTGGAAAAAATCTCTAAAATAAATTAGAAATTCTTTATCTAAATTATTAGAGGAGTGTTAATAGTCCAAACAATAGAGCAAAAAACGGGCTATTTTAGACATTTATTAGGGCCTTAATGAATTTAGAGTTGTTAAAGGCTATAAAAAAACATACCCTATATAAAATTTAATCAAAAAGAACGGTAGAAAATGCTCCAGGAGGCTGCAAAGTTGGCAAAAACCGCTTTTTTAATTCTCTAAAGCAACCTATGCATTTTAGCAAAAAAAGTAAATAATAAAAGTATTAGAGAATAAAAAAACCTACAATTTGAGTACTGCCGCGATTATTTTCGTAAATTAATTATTGAAAAAAAAACATCAAAAATGGCCATTTCTTGGATATCATTTATTGCAAAAATAAATTTTTAAATATTTTTGAACTTTTAAAAGGGAGCTTTCATGAATATGAACAGAAAGAAAGGTTATAACAGCAAATTGGTTGATTTGTTGCTGAGATATTCCCTATTTCTTATCCTAACATGCATAATGTTTATTGCTATAATTTTTTTTTTGGCTGAACATGATGAATTACATAAGGGCTTAAACTCATCATGAAGGTTTAAATTTACATATTTCAAAAAAGAGGGTGTCTTTTTTTATAAATAAATGAAGCTGGGGCTTTATTTATAACTTTTACGAATTTGCTATTTGAATATTCTTATAGCTGTGTTCGAAACGAAGATATAAAAAATAAAAAGAACTCCCTAAGGTCAATAGGAGCCGAGATAAAATTTTTTTTTAATTACAGCCACTTGGTTTATAACAATTAAGAAACGAATCAAGCGTTATTTTTTTGTTAAAGACTTATATTTTAAAAATCTATGATTAGATTTTTAAAAATGCGACTCTTTATTATTAAAACTAAAATAATAATAACATACAAATAATAACGTCAAAGTCGGTGACATGGTGGGGATGCTTATCTTTGCGCGTGAGGAAAGTTAACGAAGGACCTCGTTCCAATAAAATTCGTAAATATTAACCGTATCTCCATGAACAATAAACCGATTTTGATGTTTTTTTTTCAATCTGGGGTACCTTGGAAAATTATTAATATTGGTGCAAATAGTTTTTCAAAAAAGGGTGTATTTAAGTTAAAACAACTGTACCTAATACGGACACCTTGAACGCAAATGATTGTTGTGGCTAACTAGATTCATATTTTTAGACATGTAATTTCTCATTTCAAAGCTAAAAAAAAGAACTTTGAAATGAGATGTCATGAGTTTCCTTACAATCAATATTTACGAAATGCACCCGGATTTACGTAAATGTAAATAAACTGACCTTATTATTTCTCATAATTATTACATTTGGAACCTGGAGACAAGTTTAATTGAAATTTTTATTGATTTTATATTTTAATTAATTATTATAATGAATTTATAGTTTCAATAAATAAAAAAATAATAATTAATAATTGCAAAAATTTTATTAGTAATAATAAAAATTATCTCGTTTTTTTCTACTTTTCTATGTTTTTCACGCAAAAAAATTTTTTCATCATTAAATATATTTTTGTTTTTTTTCTAAAATTAAACTACTAAGATTTTGATGTAAGAAACATTTTTAAAATAACATAGAAAAAATCGATAAACAAAGAATAATCAGAAAATTTAAATTTGTATTTAAATAAACATTGAATTTCAGCAACAGCTTCTTATATATTATACAGATTAAAGTTATTATTTCTAGCAATTGTAATGGGGAGAATTGCTCCAATGTCGAGGCAATTGAAATTCAAAACGACGCATGCGAAGGAAGCGACAATATAAATTGTAAAATTTTTATAGAGGAAAACGAAAGCAAGCCAACCGCAAAAAAAAGAATTAATATTTAATAAAAATGTATTTTACACGAGAATAAACATTTTTTTATCCTTCTTCCATAAATTTTATTTTTTTATGTCATAATTTTTGTGATTTATATTAATATTCCATAATGAAATAAAAACTAAAAATAGTTCCAATTAAAAAGCAATTATCATATCAATTTTTCTATTATATTTAGGAAATATTCCTTACATTAAAATTTTAGGAGTTTAATTTTAGAAAGAAAATAAAAATATATTTAATGAGGAAAAATTTTTTTTGCATGAAAAACAAAGAGAAGTAAAAAAAAAGAAAATAACAATTTTTATTATTACTATTAAAATCTTTGCAATTATTAATGATTATTTTTTTATTTATTTATATTAAAAATTAGTCATAACAATTAGTTAAAATATAGAAACAATAAAATATTTAATTAAACTTGTCTCCAGGTTTCCAATGTAATAATCATGAGGAATAATAAGGTCAGTTTATTTACATTTACGTAAATCCGCGTGCATTTCGTAAATATTGATTGTAAGGAAACTCATGATATCTTGTTTTGAAGTTCTTTCTTTTAGCTTTAAAATGAGACATTACACGTCTAAAAATTTGATTTAGTGAGCCACAACAATCATGTGCGTTCAAGGTGTCCGTATTAGGTACAGTTGTTTTAACTTAAATACACCCTATTCTGAAAAACTATTTGCACCAATATTAATAATTTTCCAAGGTACCCCAGATTGAAAAAAAAACATCAAAATCGGTTTATTGTTTACCGAGATACGATTAATATTTACGAATTTTATTGGAACGGGGTCCTTCGTTAACTTTCCTCACGCGCAAAGATAAGCATCCCCACCACGTCACCGACTTTGACGTTATTATTTGTGTTATTATTATTTTAGTTTTAATAATAAAGAGTCGCATTTTTAAAAATCTAATCATAGATTTTTAAAATATAAGTCTTTAACAAAAAAATGACGTTTGATTCGTTTCTTAATTGTTATAAACCAAGTGTCTGTAAATTTTTTTTAAAAAAATCTTATCTTGGCTCCTATTGGCCTTACGGAGTTCTTTTTTTTTTAAATCTTTGTTTCGAACACAGCTATAAGAATATTCAAATAGCAAATTCGTGAAAGTTATAAATACAGCCCCAATTTCATTTATTTATAAAAAAAACCCTCTTTTTTAAAGTGTTATAAAAAATATTGCAATTCAATTTTCTCATTTGCTCTTAACGAAATATGAAAATTGGAACTTTTATAAAGAGTTTAAGCTTTTATGCAACTCATTATATTCAGCCAAAAAAAAATTATAGCAATAAATATTATGCGTGAGTAGTATAGGTACCACTATGGCGCGTCACAACAAACCCCCACTCCTGACCCTCCGCAGAGGTGAATGACCTCCGAGCGACATCAGGAGCGGGATGACCCACTATGACACCGTAATATACATATATATATATATATATATATATATATTATTATGATGTCATGTGCGGAAGGGTCGGAGGAGTTTGTTATGACACTCCATAGTGGTACCCTGATTTTAAAACACACACACACACACACACACACACACACACACACACACACACACACACACACACACACACACACACACACACACACACACATATTTTAAAAATTTATAAATTAAAAAAAAAAGGTACCATTTTTTTTTCATCAGCATCAACAGTTTTTTGGACGCCTTGCACTTCCATGAGTTTTTGCACTCTATTAGTTTTTTAAAACACTTTTTTATTTTTAACCACTGTTTTTTTTATTTTTTTTTTTTTTGAGTTTCACTGTTTTTCACTTTACACAACACAGTTTTTTACACTGACAAACAAATTTAATATTCAAACCGTCGACGGCGAAGTCGCACGGCCACTTCATACCGACAACAAAACATCCTCGCCCAGTGTGTTGCTGTCAAGAATATTTCTTGATACACCGGGTCCGAGGTAACGGCGGTGTTTAGCGCGACGTTAATAAATGGCCGTGGACGCCACTCCAGTGAGCTTGGCTCACGGCTTCGCCGCCGACAAAAATCGTCCAACATCACCGGGTGTTCATAGGAATAAAAACGCCAGTGGTCCGCCCATAATAGGAGGACCACCAGCGTATTATCGCCGAAACCGGAGAAGTCAAAATTGCGGAATTGCGGGTACATCCGCATCCGTCGGATCATCACAAGATGTATGTACCCGATCGGTTCCCGCGGTACAGTTGCCGGCTCTAGCGCGGGGAGAGGATTAGGGTCCTCTCCATCAACCTCGCGAGGCTCTTTATCGTCCGGCAACATCTTGAACACTAAAATCATTGTCTTGATCTTAGTGTCATCCTTCTATCTTAATCATATACCGATGATCTAATAACATCAAAATTTGACGTGTGAAAGAAAGTTTCTTTCACACGTGTAGTTTTCTGCTAAAAATCAAAACAAAAATACACAGCTGCAATAGACCGTCATGATTCTATAAAACATCTACATCAGCACTTTTAAGACAATATTGTTACAATGCAGCTGTGGTTAGTCTATGGGAAATTAAAAAAATACATTTAAAATTCTCGTAAAAATTGCAGAGTTGAAATCCACATGTGGATAAAAGATAAGTCTGCATTTTGGTATTATCTTCAAGGATAGGAATATGTATCAAAAATCACCTTGATATTTTTATTAGATCAATAGATAATCGATCATGTATCGATTCTTGATCTATTGATCCTAGAAAGCTGATTTTTTTGAACATATAATAATCTGAACATAAGAAATCAAATAGCATCATAAGAAATCAATTATATTGAAAATTGATCGATTTTAAAAATTGTAATTACGGTATTAGTCATCATACACTGTACTAAAAGCACACGAACATCCTTATCTTATCTGATGATTCATACACAAATTACAAATTTTAAAATTCACGAATTTTGGAAAATTAAAAAATTTTATGATACCATTCGATTTTTTGCTGTTCAAATAACATATGTACCAAAAATCATCTTGATACCTTTATTAGATCAATAGATAATCGATCATGTATCGATTCTTGATCTATTGATCCTAGAAAGCTGATTTTTTGAACAAATACTAATCTGAACATAAGAAATCAAATAGCATCATAAGAAATCAATTATATTAAAAATTAATCGATTTTAAAAATTGTAATTACGGTATTAGTCATCATACACTGTACTAAAAGCACACGAACATCCTTATCTTATCTGATGATTCATACACAAATTACAAATTTTAAAATTCACGAATTTTGGAAAATTAAAAAATTTTATGATACCATTCGATTTTTTGCTGTTCAAATAACATATGTACCAAAAATCATCTTGATACCTTTATTAGATCAATAGATAATCGATCATGTATCGATTCTTGATCTATTGATCCTAGAAAGCTGATTTTTTGAACATATACTAATCTGAACATAATAAATCAAATGGCATCATAAGAAACCATTTATATTAAAAATTGATCGATTTTAAAAATTGTAATTACGGTATTAGTCATCATACACTGTACTAAAAGCATACGAACATCCTTATCTTATCTGATGATTCATACACAAATTACAAATTTTAAAATTCACGAATTTTGGAAAAATAAAAAATTTTATGACGCCATTCGATTTTTTGCTATTCAAATAACATATGTACCAAAAACCACCTTGATATCTTTATTAGATCAATAGATAATCGATCATGTATCGATTCTTGATCTATTGATCCTAGAAAGCTGATTTTTAGAAATTATACTAATTTTAATATAAGAAATGTAATTGCATCATTAAAATTGTAATTACAGGTTAGTTATATTACCCGCATCATTTACTCTTAAAGATTTTATTTTTTATTTTAATACTGCTTAATTAGAAAATGATTTAAATGAAAGTACCATGTGTAGCTTGCAATTTTCAGAATTCTTACTATTGATATTTTATAGTTTCTTGGTATAACACGTGTGCTTGCAATTCTCAGAATGCTTACAATTATTCTTTCATTGTTTCTTAGTATAACACGTGCTCATCACATATCATCATCACACGTGTGCTTGCATTTCTCAGAATGCTTACTATTGCTATTTTATTATTTTTTGGTATAACACGTGTTCATCATCACACGTGTGGCTATATTTTTTAGAATGCTTACTATTGGTATTTTATAGTTTCTTAGTATAACTCGTGTTCGCTACATATCATCATCACACGTGTGCTTGCAATTTTTAGAATGCTCACTATTGGTATCTCATTGTTTCTTGGTATATAAAATTGTATTGTCTCTTTATTTGCGCCACAGCTGCTCCTCATTTCTTTTATTCTGACAGCTATAAAATGCGCTCGAAACAGTGCTTGCTCCATAGTTGTACTTGAAGGCTTGATAGATAATCATGGAAAACGTATCTAGATTTCACGCTTTTAGTGTGCTCAATTGTGTGCTACGTTTCGCTATTGCACACGAACCGATGATACGCACAATTTGTCAAAATATACAGCGTGGCAATTTAAGAAATTTACCGACAGAAGCGTTATAAAGTAGATTACGTTTTATTCTATTACATTGTACCGTACGAACAATAATTTATTTACAACGACGAGGATTATTTTCCAATAGATTTATACTTGATATGGTGGACAGTGTCATACGACAAAGAAATCTTTCAGACCCAGATTCGAACGAGGTGCTGTGACAAAATGGTAATTAATTAATTTAAATGCTTTAATCTATATCTACACATAATTAATATATTAATCATTTTAGCACTTAGACGGATGGCAGACGATATTGAAGGTGACGAGGTTATCGCTGGTTGTGAATACGTGTTTGGTGAGTGAGAGAGATTTTTAAAAGCTAGAAGTTTTTTACAGAAGAATATTTTTTAACTTTTTATAATTTATTTTTCTCGTATTTCTAGAACCTACAAGTGCAAGTGTTGTGGAAGAAGAAGATGATGATAACCCCGTCATTCCATCATCATCATCAAGAAGAGTGTCATCCAGAAGGTTATCATCATCATCGTCATCGTCATCATCTTCATCTTCATCGTCATCATCATCTACTGATAACTCTTTATCGTCTTCCAATGATGTTGAAATGGAGCGTAAGTATAATCAATATATATTATTACTTCTATGTTTTTAGTAATACATATAGATATATATTAAGATTTAAAAAAAAATATAGTTGATCTGTTACAGAGCGGTGAAGGTATGGAGCGAGAAGTGGAGGAACCACAAGAAAGACCAATATTCTTAATTGAAAACCAAACTTCCCAATTTTACCAAAGGTTTAATGCAGAAGGTGTAGAGATTTCGGGAAGAATATCATCACCACCAGCAGGAGCAAACATTTTTGAGTGGTTAAATGGATCTTTAGATGATCTGCGTAATCAATTAGTGAATGGGCGTAGTCCTTCCGATTTTATAGGTGTAACGATACTATCTGATCATTTTGTTCATGGACCATTATGGCTATCTTTCAGACCTATTAGAAATTTCACTACTCAAGATTTGTGGGAAATGATATTTAGTGTCGCACAGAGTTCTCAAGACTTTGACATAGATGAAAACTTTGTGATCAAGTGTGTTATAGTGCCGGACATGAGGGGAAACGGCCGTGTTCGATTAAGTGATGATCACGTGTACAAAAAATCAATTTTAACTATACGCAACGACGATAATCTTTGCTTTCCGAGATCATTAGTTACGGCACTCGCCTATGCTGTAAGAGGACAAATTCGCTCTGGTACACTACACGATTACTGGAATAGTATTAGACAGCACAATAGTAGGGAGCAAAAAAGAGCAGCTCTTGATCTCATTGACCAAGCACAGGTTACTATACCATAAACAGGGTGTGGTTCACAAGAAATTCATTAGTTTCAAATTTTTCTTGCCACAAAAAGCACAGCTATTGTGGTTTACTCTTTCCGGAATTTTGGGCGTGGGGATATACCTCCTTATGATGGTACAAAAGTTGTAATTGATGCCTACCAAAACGTATCTTATACACTACGTATAATGTATTATGAAAACCAAGGACATTATCAACCTATTCTAAACTTGACTGGTGCAGCCGGTAGTAGAGGATATTGCATACCATGTAATAAAAGTTACAAGTTCGCTATGGATCATAGATGTTCTAATAGATGTTTTAAGTGCATGCAATCACCAGTTTGTGACAACAGTGCGGATATAAAAAAGTGCTTAAATTGCTTTAGAGAGTTTTTTGGTAATACATGTTTCGAGAACCATTTGAAATCAGGATCGTTTAAAAGAAACGTAAGTGTTTGTAAAGCGGTGAAAATTTGTCAAATTTGTTGTAAAACTATCCGTGTAAAAAACCGCGGTGAAAAACATGAATGCGGAGTTGTATTTTGTGACATTTGTAACAAACGGCTACCGACCAACCACTTTTGCTATATTCAACCTGTAGAGCAAGGTAAGGAAAGATCTAAAATATTATATTTATTTTATGATTTTGAAACACAACAAACTCTTTCTGTGTTAGGTGATGAAAATAAAAAAATACATGTACCTAACCTGTGTGTTGTACAACAAGTTTGTAGTTTTTGTCTAGAGGATACTAATATATCAAATATGTGTGAAGAGTGTGGTATTCGTGAATTTGTATTTCAAAAAGATCCAGTAAAACAATTTGTCGGGTTAGCTCTATCACGACGTGAAAAGTTTAAAAAAAGTTATTTGTATAGCACACAATTCGCAAGGGTTTGATTGTCAATTTGTATTCAAGTATATCGTAGGAAACCATTGTTCACGGGAGAAACCAACGGTGATTTTAAACGGTTCCAAAATAATTCTGATGCAAATTTCAAGCGTTAAATTTATCGATAGTCTAAATTATTTTCATATGCCACTATGTAATTTACCGAAAGCTTACGGGTTGTCAGATATAGAAAAAGGAACTTTTCCACATTTATTTAACACAGAAGAAAACCAATTATATATCGGTCCTTTACCGAGCCTAGATATGTACGGTGTCGATGGTATGAACAGTAAAGAAAGAGAAAAATTTATAGAATGGTATACTCGACAGACAGATACAGGATACATATTTAATTTCCAAGAAGAAATCGTAAAATATTGTAAACAAGATGTTAAAATACTGAGAGAGGCCTGTTTAGAATTTCGAAAAAATTTCATGAAGTTTAATGTAGACCCATTCGAAGAGTGCACAACCATAGCTTCATCGTGTATGCGTGTTTACAGGAAAAAGATTTAAAAAAAAAATCAAATAGGTGTTATGCCTGTGAGAGGGTACAGAATGGCTGATAATCAATACATTAAAGCTATACAATGGCTTTATTGGATGGAACAAAAGGTTCTACAGTGTCGAATCGAGCATGCAGGGCATGGACGCGAGAGGAGACTTATTGAAGGTATTCTTGTTGATGGATACGCTCTACCACGGACAGATGAGAATCATAATGGTACAGTTCTTCAATTTTACGGGTGCTACTGGCATGGATGTCCACGATGTTACAGAATAAATAGAAATGAAACATTATCATCAGGCAAATCGCTTGACGACAGATATGAAAGAACATGTGCTATATCCTTAAAAATTAAAACAGGCAATTATACACTCATTGAAATATGGGGTTGCGAATTTGAGCGGGAAATTTTACGTAACCAGGAATTGAGAGAATATATAGATGCGAATATCGATATTGTTTATCGTAAACCGCTGGACCCCCGTGATGCATTTTTCGGTGGTAGAACTGGTAACACGATAAAATTATACGAGTGTGAGGGTGATGAAAAAATTAAATACGTTGATGTATGTTCATTATATCCATACATTTGTAAACGAGGTAAATATCCTGTGGGTCATCCAACGTTATATGTGGGTAATGAAACTCAAACTCTCATAGGGGTTAACAACGACATCAGTAACGTTGAAGGTCTTATCATGTGTGATGTACTCCCGCCCAGAAATTTGTATCACCCTGTTTTACCAGTTAAAATGCATGGAAAATTAATTTTTCCTCTTTGCCGTACGTGCTGTGAACAAATGATTCAAATGGATTGTATGCACGATAATACGATAGATCGGGTATTACACGGAACATGGGTGTCGGAAGAGCTTAAAAAAGCTGTAGAAATAGGATACGTGATTCAAAACGTTTACGAAATATGGCAATATGAGATGGTACAATATAATCCTGTCACGCGAACAGGTGGTATTTTTACCGAGTACATCGATGAATTCTTTAAACAAAAAACCGAGGCTTCTGGTTACCCGTCAGAGTGTATTACCGAAGATCATAAGGACCGATATATAGAGAACTTTGAACGTGAAGAGGGTATTCGTCTAAGTAAAACTGATATAAATTTTAATGCGGGTTTGAGATCGGTTGCTAAACTATGTTTAAACTCGTTATGGGGAAGCTCGCGCAACGAGAGAATATAGCTAAAACAGAGGTTGTTACAGAGCCAGCAAGATTGACAGAACTACTTACCAATGCTGAAGTGGTTGTAAACAGTATCATCCCAGTCAACGATCAGGTATTGTACGTGAACTGGCAGTATCAGGATGAAGCTCTCTTGCAGTCACGCACGACAAGTGTTGTAATTGCAGCTTTCACAACAGCACAAGCCCGGCTTAAACTTTTTGATTATTTGAACAAACTAGGATCGCGTGCACTGTACTACGACACAGACTCCGTTTTCTATGTCAGTAAGAACGACGAACACGATTTGCCGATCGGTACACTGCTTGGTGAACTTACTGATGAATTAGCGGAGAAAGGTGTTGGTACATACATATCATCTTTTGCCTCTGGTGGGCCGAAATTTTACGCGTACAAGTGTAAACTTCCAGATGGTTCTGAACAAACAGTATGTAAAATTAAAGGTATAAGACTAAATCATTCAAATAGTCAAAAAATTAATTATGAAAGTATACGCGAGTTAATATCGGGTAACACGGACGAAATTATTATATCTTCATCGGCAATAAGAAGGACAGATTTTCACGAAGTATTATCACTTACAGAGACGAAAACTTGTAAAACCGTATATGGTAAAAGAAGATTTGTCGGGTTGAAAAAAAGCTACCCGTACGGATACAGACACAGTTAACGACTGAACTCTACATCGTCTGAGCAGGTATACAATGATAAGAACGCATGCGCAGAACAATTTCCAATCCTAAACGCTCGTGAGACCGTGAGTGGTAGAGGGAGAGAGGTAATATTGCAGTGGTGGGGGGGACGAGCTCGTCTCTAACGCGCTCACGGTTGTGGGAGCCAATCGCGCATGCACTAAAAAGCTAGTTGTTCTGTAGCGCTCGCAAGCGGCGTGCGTTAATATTACGACAGTGGGAGGACGAGCTCTTCTTCAACGCTCTCGCGGATACGCGAGCGACCGCGCGGGGGCCCCACCACGATCACAAGATTGTCGTAGACTCCAGAAAAACTTTAGCTTTGTCAGCAGACAGCTCTGGTAATATGGAGAAAAAAAGTGTGAGATTTGATCCCAACTCACCAAGTATTCGTATATTACACGCGTGGAATTACGCCAGTCGTGCTGCACGGCGTGGCGAGTGGGAACAAGCGGCACGAGATCGGGTACAGTTTAGATGGAGGATCGAGAGAATTGGTAAAATTATTGAAGCTGTGTTGGTGAAAAAGTACATGGATTTTACAAAGTCATAAACTATAACTATCAGTGTTTTTTGTTGGAACGTTTAGTATGCTAACAGTTTCAAAGAAGAATAGTAGTTGGTATAGCAGTAAGTCATGGATATTAGATGGAAACACCCGTGGACATCTATGCTTTGCGGGCCTACCGGTTGTGGCAAAACAGTGTTTGTAAAAAAATTTCTAAAATACATCGATCGTATGAGTGACACACGTTTTGACCGCGTGATCGTTTACTATGCTGAATGGCAGACAGGTTACAAAGAGCTTGGGAGACATATAGAATTTCGCGAGGGGCTTCCTCAAAGTACGGACTACGCTGGTGACTCACGCCCAAAGTTATTAATATTGGATGATCTGATGCGTGAATCATCCTCAAGTAACGCCATTGTCAACTTATTCACAAAGGGAGTCATCACAATAACCTAAGCGTCATATTTATTACACAGAATATATTTCATCAAGGAAAAGGCCAACGAGACATTTCGCTCAACGCACAATACATGATCGTGTTTAGAAATTTATGCGATCGTACACAAATACAACATCTTTCGCGCCAGCTCTGTCCTGAAGATCCACGATTCTTACAAGAGGCGTACTGGGACGCCACCTCACGGCCATTTGGATACCTTTTTCTAGATTTAAAACAAAATACTCCAGATAATTGTCGTTTTCGTGCTTGCATCTTCCCCGATGACGAATATCAGTACGTTTACGTACCTCGAAAGCAGTTTAAAGGCGTTGATTTGAGTAATCACCTTCCAGTCGTATCTTTGTGATGGAGCGGAAAACTAGAGGTCCTATCGGGCAAAAGCATACAGATATTTTAAGAGCGCTTTACCATTTTAACAGGGAACAACGCGCTGCCGTGCTCCGTAAGGCCGATCCCAAATTGGTCAGATACATTTGTGAGTGTGCTCTTAACGTGTTGCGCGGTAACGTTTCTCTCAACAGAACGCACAAAACTCGATTACGTAAACACGCAGGCATTCTTAGACGGTTGGCAAGTCCTCAAAAGAATCTAGCTACGAAAAAGAAAATTATCGTACAGCACGGCGGATTCTTGCCAATATTGTTGGCACCGCTCATTGGTACAGTATTGTCAAGTCTTATATCAAAATAAAAAAAAAATGGAACACACCAAAAAAATGATTTTGTTACCACAAGAGAGTGTGGAACGCTTACAACAAAAACTTTTCACCAACGCTGGGTTAAAGTCGGTGCAAACACCAGGAACTGCTGTTAGCAGGCTGGATGCAGAGATGAGTGATATCTTGAATTCTACGGACGATATGAGCGAGCGGGATAAATGGCAACGATATTCTCAAGCATTACAACGTTATCTACATTTTAAAGATATTAGTAACAAGAAGACAGAAACTACAAAGAAAAACGATGATATGCAAGATGCTGATATTATCAACGATGATAATAATGATGATGCTGAGGCTGAGTCAACACGAGTCGTCAAAGAATTAGAAGATCGTGTAGATGCACGAATTGCGGAAAGTGTACCTTTAAAATACCGGTCCAATGCAGCGGGTCTTTTACAACATTTACGTGGCACAGGCATCGTCACTTGGGATGGTAATGGTGCAACATGTATAGATGGCATTCCTATCCGTGGCGCAAATATTATCGACTTGGTTAACGACGCTATGAGGAAAAGACGACACGTGAATCCGGCAGGTGCTCGTCAGTTTGCTCTGGCACTTCGACGTGTCGTGACGCCTCGGCTTTTTATTGGAAACGATCGTGTGTTACAGATAATCAACGAGGCTTCTCCTTTCGCTTCTCCAGAGTCTGGTAGTAGCAAATCAAAATCCGGTGGTAGTAACAAACTCAGCGAGGAAGAACAAGGGTGTAGAAAGAGAAAGAGAAGAAAGAAAGTCGCCAGATCACCGAAATCAGGGGAAACATGGAGTCGTCTGGGCACGAAATTCTGAAATTAGAGAAAGACGATGAAGGGGAAAAGTCTGTTCTAGATTCTATAATTGATTTAATGCCTTTTGAGATGCACGTACCAGGATACAAATTTTGCGGACCCGGAACAAAACTGGCTGAGCGTCTTAAACGTGGTGATGTTGGAGTTAACCCGCTTGATGAAGCGTGTCGTGAACATGACATAGCCTATGCCAATAAGAAGTCGACAGATCGTCGTCGAGCTGACCAAATACTAGCAGAGAAAGCTTTTTCTCGGATGCTTGGTAGTGAAACCCCACCCGATGAACGTACAGTTGCAATGATGACTGCTTGTTGTATGGTTAGTAAAATTACTTTTGAAAAATTTTTTTCGCGAATGAAGAAGGCTATAAAATGCAGGGATAAGAAAATAAAGAAGACAAAAACGTGTATGATTCCGACGAAGAAGCAAGCAAAAGGAAAAAAACAAGAATAATGCAGAAACAATTAAGTAAGCTTTATTTTGGTCCACCAAGACCAGAAGCATATGCGGGGGCTAATAAAATTATAACCTCTGTACGAAAGAAATACCCAGCTCGAAAAGTAATCGACTGGCTCGAGAGTCAGGATGTTTACAATCTGCACAGACCTGTACGACACAGGTTTCCTAGACGCCATTACAATGTTCGAAATCGTGATGACGTCTGGGAGGCAGATTTGATGGATATGAGAGCGGTCAAAGCTTATAACGATAATTACACTTATATCCTCGTTGTCATCGACGTTTTGAGTAAATACGCATGGGCTTTACCACTCATGGATAAAACTTCAAAAAGTGTTGCCAAAGCATTTGAAAACATTTTAAAAAACAGTGCTAATCGAAAACCTGTGATTTTTCAAACGGACAAGGGGAAAGAATTTCTAGGAAAGGAACTGCAAGAAGTGTTGAAGAAAAATGAAATTTCATTTAGAATAGTGCGAAGTCCTGATATTAAAGCAGCTGTAGCCGAAAGGTTTATAAGAACTATAAAGGAACGGATGTGGCGATATTTTACGCATAAAAACACTCGTCGATACGTTGATATTCTAGAAAAAATATTAGAGTCTTACAATCATAGCAAGCACTCATCCATCAAGATGGAGCCAGCATCTGTTACGATTTACAACGCCCACAAAGCTCGAAAAAATTTAGAATCTCGATATGGTTGCTCCAAGTACCGAAAACCTAAATACACCATCGGTGACCTAGTACGGGTCAGTCGAGCAAGAAACGTGTTTGCGAAAGGATACGAAGGTGGATGGACATTGGAACTGTTTAAAATTACACGTATTTCAGTAGCGCGCCCGCCACCGGTATACTTTCTAAAAGATTTAGCTGATGAGGATATTGAAGGGTGTTTCTACGAGCACGAGTTGAGTAGAGTAAAAAAGGATTTAAATAACGCGAGTTTCGAGGTTGAAAAAATTTTAAAAAGTACTGGAAGTGGCCGGAATAAAAAATATTTTGTTAAATGGAAAGGTTACCCCGATAAATTTAATTCCTGGGTTGCAGCCAGCCAAATCGAAAAAACATCATAAAGGATCAATTTTACATTATACTACCTAGTAATAGTAGTATGCATTATTTCCCTGACAATACTACAACACGGTTCGTTACTCATCTACCACAACAAATACGACTGCAAGGATATTGGTGCGTTGCACTTTCGGAGATCCAAATTCCTATGACATTTCAACATGTTTCACCAAACGAGGACGAAAGATTTGTCTGTGTAAAAAATATACCACCATCGTCGCTGGGGACTAATAAAATTGCACCGGTCGTTTCATCCATTAATTTTATACGTCCAGGTGTTTACAAACATTTAGAAAGTCTCGTGGAGGAGGTGAACAATCTGAGCTGTGTAAAAGACCATCTACGTTTCCAGATAGAGCGTGGTGGATACGTATCAATCAGACGCGTTTGTTTAACAGAGGAATGTACGCCAATTGATCACGTTTTAGAATTGTCAAGGAATTTGAGAAAAATTCTCGGGTTTGAAACTGGAAAAAATGAAGCTATCAAGGTCGATAAAGAAGAACCTACTTTAGCTAATTACCCTGCTAATCTTTCTAATGGGTTACCAACAACTCTAATGGTGTACAGTGACATCTGTGAATCTTATGTAATCGGAGATGTGCAAGGTAAATTATTAAGAGCGGTTTCCTTAAATACTGAGGATTGCAAATATGGTGGTGTAAAAATAAAAAACTTTTCACCATCTATGTACATACCGCTATTGTTTAACTCTTTTCAAACTATTGAAATAGATATAAGAGATCAACAAGGTCAGCCAATACCATTTGATTTTGGCACCTTGACAGTGACGTTGCACTTTCATCGTATTGATTAATAAGAAAAAAGATGAATTATTACGAGGCATACTTTGACATGTAGATCGGTGGTGGTGGTAAAAATGGTAGGGGTATCGGACGTATTTACGTTGGAGCCCCCTATCAAAGAGGGCATGGTGGTGTAGGAAGTTTTCTAGCTGGGTTGTTTCGTCGTGTACTACCGCTACTCACCCGTGGTGCTAAAGCTGTGGGAAAGGAGGCGTTGCGTACCGGTGTGAACGTTTTATCTGACGTTGCAACACAGAATACTCCAATCAAAGAATCTCTACGAAATCGTATAAAAGAGTCTGGCACAAATCTTAAAAGAAAGGCTGAAGAGAAACTGGATAAATTGATGGAAGGATCTGGATATAAGAAACAGCGTTATCTGTCTGCTTTGCAGTTGGATGACGGCCGTGTCAGTGTTAAGAGCACTCGAAGAAAGATTAAACGGCGCAGCACAAAAAATAAAAGGAATAAAGTAGTAAAGAAGAAAATAAATAGAACCAGAAAAAAAAGAAAAATTCTCGAAAAAGTAAAAAAGCATGAACGACAAGAGATATTTTCGATTAAAAATGGCGTTTTTACACACACAGTCCTGTGAGTGCATGAAATCGGAATTGCTCCTATTCGACATTCCTCCGACACAGACTACTATCGAGAGCTCTCATTGGGTCCAGTATAAGCCTATCTCCTCGTTGACTGATGACGCACCTATAGAATTTGTAATATCTGGAAATGGTGAAGATTATTTAGATTTAGCACATACTATGCTTAGCTTGCGCGTTAGCTTATACACCACAGTCGATGAGTATCCTGGAAATGTGACTGCAGAACTACTCAATAAAGTGGCACCGGTGAATAATTTTATGCACTCACTATTCAGCCAATTAGATGTACTATTTAACCAGAAACCTGTGACAGCTCCAAATAATGCTTACGCATACAGAGCATACATCGAGACACTGCTCAACTATGGCCCTGCTGCTAAAAATTCTCATTTATCAACCGTTTTGTGGTGTGACGATATAGCTGGGAAAATGGACGATGTGGGTAGTGACAACCAAGGACTTGTTAAGCGGCGTGAATATTTGGGCTCAAAAAAAACTGTAGATCTTGTCGGGTATTTACATGCCGATGTGTTTAATCAAGAAAAGTTATTACTAAACGGCGTTGAAGTAAGAGTTCGGTTAGTGCGCTCTCGAGATGGATTTTGCCTCATGGATCCTTCAGGATACTTTGCCGTACATATAGAAGAAGCTAATCTTTTAGTTAGACGAGTAAAAATTAACCCAGGTGTGCTATTAGTACACGCAAAAGCACTTTCTAAAGCTACAGCTAAATACCCTCTCACAAGAGTTGAAGTCAAAGCTGTAACAATGCATAGCGGTATACATGGTGAAACTCTGGATAATATTATTTTAGGACAGTTACCTAAAAGAATAATCATAGGGTTTGTTCAAAACAAGGCGTTTAACGGAGACCGAATGCTCAATCCGTTCAATTTTGATCATTTTAACATCAATTTTCTATGTTTGTTTGTTGATGGTGTTCAAATACCTTCAAAACCATTACAACCTGATTTCAAAGTAAAAAAGTTATACGTTGATGCATATCATACTTTATTCAGCGGTACAGGTGTCCATTTTCTCAATGAGGGAAATAAAATTACTCGTGAGTCGTATCCAAACGGTTTCTGTCTGTTTGCGTTTGATATATCACCCGATTTATCGGCAAATGAATGTACTCATTGGAATTTAATAAAACATGGAAGTGTTAGACTCGATGTCAGATTTAGCGAACCTCTGACAGACACCGTCAATTGTATAATTTATGCAGAATACGATAACATTTTAGAGATTGACGCATCACGACAAACAATTGTAGATTTTAATGGGTAAAGCTATCAATAGATGGCGCTTACAAATTTTATCGGATGAAAAGACATCACCGTTACTCCTCAGTATAGCTTTAATCGTTACATTGATTAGACAAAAAGTTAAATCATGGATGTAGTCGTGGATATTCAGTGCTTAAAAGATAGCAATAACAGAGTTGTTCCAAAAGAAGTCGCCATCGTAGCTTTGAACGATGATTTTAGCGGTCATTGGATTATCGCATCGAAAAATCGTATAAACGCTTTTAGCAGAGGCATAAGAAGAGAAAATAATTGGCTTGCAGAACATCATCATGGTCTTGACTATTTTGACGGTGATGTCACGGAGAAAGCTCTCTACCAAACGTTGCGCGATCTTACTCGGAAAGTTAGAAAAATTTACGTGAGAGGTAAACAAAAGTGGTCAATTTTATACGGTATTACAGCGCGAGAAATTATAAATTTAGAATCAAATAAAGATTGCCCGTCATTTAATCAGCTACCCTGGTTAAATAAGTATTGTCTCAATCACGCTGTAAAGACACCTCATCTAAAATATACGTGCGCTTTAAACAATGCGTACCGTTTAAAAAAATGGTTATCTTTACGAGATTTGGAGCGTGATTCTGAATTTGTGTTTCAACCACCGACACTTCTTTGCGATGAACAGCCTGGAGATAATGGAAATTTTGAAGGTTATACCGTCCCACTCTGTAGGAGTGTACCCAGCAGATCAAATTCCGAAGGTGTGGACGAAACCGACAGCAATTGTAGTGAACACTGATGGCCATACAAAACCCGGAACGCATTGGGTGTGTATGTATGTTAACCGTAGTGGTACAGCTTGGTATTTTGATAGTTATGGAATGCCGCCTTTGATACCAGATTATATTAACCGTCTACGTCGTAATTGTAATAGATTCCGTTGGAATACGGTACAATTACAGAGTGAAACATCTGATGTGTGCGGCCAATTTTGTATTATGTTCTTGGATTACATGACATCTGGATTGGGTTTCGAGAAATTTCTTAAAAATTTTTCTACTGATTTAGTAAAAAACGATGCTGTAGCCAGAAATTATGTACCGTTCAAACATGCTGACGACAACTTTTCTGGAAATGGTTGTTGTATGATAAGTTGTTTTCAAAAGTGTTGTGGTAAGCTGTCGTTATTGTAACCTGATACTTTCTTGTCACAAAGTCATGTTCGTTACCAAGAATATAGTGAGATCAGTGTTCGTGGAATTTAATAATTCTATTGTTGGTTTCTTAGAAAACAATACTGCAGCTGCAAGCCACGTGTCGATCAGACATGTTGATGATAACTTTTCTAGGAATGATTGTTACTTTCTTCTCGTAAAGTAACGCTCACCAAAGAAATAATGAGGTCAGAGTTTGAGGAATTCAATAACAATTTTTTTTTGCTGATTCGGTAGAAAATAATACTGCAGCTGCAAGACACGTGTTCATTAATAATGCTGACGATAGCTTTTCTGGGAATCATTGTTACTTTCTTGCCGTAAAAGCACGTTCGTTACAAAGAAGTAGCGAGAGTGTATTTTCTTAGTCATCACCTTATCCCCTCCACTGTCTCTTGTGTTAAGCCTTTATATAACGAGATTATATTCATCAAGATGACAGTCATTCAGTCGACGTTCGTATCGTAGAAAGCTATTAGGAAAAAAGGAAAAAAATGGCGCATCAGAAGAAGAACTTTACACAGCCCATCTTCAATTCTTTCTACGGTTTGAACAAGTCATTTACGAAAAAAATTTTAGTTGGTCTTGAATATAATAAACTACGAGATGGCGAATTTTATCCAATGGTACGTTTACTCTCACACGATTTTCAAGGAATAGCTTTCACTACAGCTACGTGGAACGAGTTTAAGCTTACGTTTGGTGATACTGAAAAATATTTTGATGGTAATGCTGATGATTTGATGGAGCAAAAAGTGTACGGAACTGGTTGGATTCTGAGGTATACTAGAAGCCATACTGATAGAGCCATTGAAATTGAAGAAAATTTCACCCCTACTTCTGGTCTGGTCAAAAGGTATCGACAAAGCATTGTTATGAAAAAGGTGACTTTCGAGTATTTACAAGGCGTTGCATCCTGCGTAGATGATAGGATTAAATATTTAACCACGCTTGTTAAAGGTGTTAGTGTGTGTGCAGGAGAGATTGTTGATCTTGTAGAAAAATTGTGCGGTGTTCGATATGGATCTCAAATAGATGAATATTGTGCGGGCTTTGTGAAACGAGCTGTACTAGAGTGTGATGATGATATAATTGCGTCGTTAATTACAAGTGTGGAAAATAAAATAAAAGAACCTGAAAATTGTATTTTTAAAACCGAAATTATTCGTGTATTTCACGAAATCACAGCGCTTCATGTTGATTCAATTGTAGCTGCGTTAAATTATCTTGTAGTTGTAAAATAATTATAAGCGTATATTCACTATATTTATAAAATAATATTTTACACTATACTTATAAAATAAGTTTTGTTCACTATACATATACTATAATTGTATCCACTATATATTTTATAAAACAATAAACGAAAAAATATAAAGTATACTAACCATCTTCTTCTTTCTTGACCAATATTACACCTCATCCTAATAAAGTCGTTTTTTTTTAAATTTGCAAAATATTTTATTGTTCAATTAAATTAATTCTAATTTTTTCTTGATTAATTTGAATAGTTTAATAAAATTTTATTAATAAATTTTTTATAAATATTATTGAAAAAGTTTGTCATCTCTAGATTAAATTATATGTATATATATCTACGTGACGTCATAATGAATATATATATATATATATATATATATATATATGTATATTACGGTGTCATAGTGGGTCATCCCGCTCCTGATGTCGCTCGGAGGTCATTCACCTCTGCGGAGGGTCAGGAGTGGGGGTTTGTTGTGACGCGCCATAGTGGTACCTATACTACTTGCGTGTTGGGATAAGCAATAGGAAATATCTCAGCAACAAATCAACCGATTTGCTGTTACAACCTCTCTTTCTGTCCGTAGTCATGAAAGCTCCCTTTGTGTTTTTTCGTCGCACATTTGGTAATGTGTTTTTTTCGCCGCACTTTTAGAGATGCTTTTTTCGCCTCACTTTCGGAGATGGGTTTTTTTTCGCCTCACTTTCGGAGATGTGTTTTTTTTCATAGTCAATTAAACAGCTGTGATTTTTTTCGTAGCCACCATCGATATATACATGCACATGTATACAAATACACACACATACACGCCTACACACATACACATTTTATCATAAAAAATTAAACGTCTTAATTTTCAATAATAAATAATTTTCCAAATTAATTCTTTAAACATGGACAATTAAATCATGCTCTAAATATTTTTAATTCTGTATTTTAACATCTTTTAAATTATGTAAAATAAAATTAAAAAAAAATATTTATAATTTATTTAATATTATTTTTTGGAAAAGTTGCGCAATTAGTTGTCTAAAAAGTTGCGTCACTTTTGGCTCGATAAAGCGACACAAAAAGTGATATAAAAAGTCACGTAAAAAATGACGCAAAATATTGCATCATAAGTTCCGTGATCATTTTCAGGAGGGTAGATAAAATACAGAAACCTTTAAAATAATTGTTCTATCGCTATAAAAATAGTTACATATAAATTAAATTATTATTTTAATTAAAATTTTGTATTCAAATTCTAAATCTATTATAATGACATGATTTTTATTTAAATAAAATTTTATGCAAATTTTTACTAAAATTAATCCTTTTTTTATAAAAATATAAGAATTGTATTTAGTACGAAAGTGCGATATTAAAATTCATAAATAAGATGATTCTTTTCTATTTTAAAATTGGCTATTTATAGATATTAATATAAATCATGAAAATCCAACCAAGCGACGTTAGGAACGAGTTTAATTAAGCTAGTATGAATTGAATCTAAGCTTAATATATTATGAGTTGTTAATGTAATTTTTTTTTCTAATTTAATAGGTTAATTATTAATTGAATTACTAGTACGTAAATGTTAAGTCCTGGCTTGCACCAGGACTACATAAAAGTGGATAAATAAAAGTGTATATATAAAAGTGTATGTTATTTAATTATATTAATTAATTGCATAGAATATATATAAATTATGTTCATTTGAAATAATGAATTTATTTATAAAATGTATGTCATAAAGATAAAGAACTATGAATCTAGTGGTAGAAAAACTCCACCAATATTTAATTGAACGAAATCGCTCTCATGATTGAATATTATTAAAGGATAAACTTGATTCTTGAAATAAAGAGTTTATTAAATAATTATATATTCTTACCTTGTAGTATTTCTCAGTAGATTGGTGCTAGGTATGGGCAGACAAATGAACAGGCAGAATATGTAAATAGATCCTCGAGGTTTATTGATATCTTTTAACACTTTTGATACAATTAATTTTTATGCGCGTATATATATTTTAATAATTGATATATGTATATTTAGTAATAGCAATTGCTTTGAAATCTAGAACTTGACGGGCAGTGTAAACGTATTACCAATAAGACACCCGGGGTAATGTTCCGAATATCATTTGTTCCATTCGGTTTTTATACTTATTTTGTTTATGAGATTTATTGTCTTTTACATCAATTTTTATTTATTAATTTTCTTGAATTTTGATAATATGTTTCGTAATGTTTTTAGGATTTGTAAAATTCATTTTGAAATTTCGAAACATACGTTTCGATTATTTTCTTATGATTTACTTAATTTCGCTTAATAATGAAATAATGCGAGTGCTCAATAATTAAGGAATTTGATTTACCAATGTTAATGAAAACGATACGTTTATGACGTAACACCTCGGTGCTCAGGAGATTGCATATCAGAAGAATAGGCAATTAAAAAAAAAATAAAAAATAGGTCAATTATTGAACATTTACAATATTACAATTAAAATCTAAAAAATTAATCAGGAACTGTATATTTATTCATTATTATTTTTTTTTTATGAGTGGCCAACAGAAAGGTACGTTTTATGACGTAGCACCTTGGGGCTCAAAGATGTTGCTTATTGAAACAAAAGCAACAAAAAAAGCTGAAAACAGTTATTGATTGATAAATCTTAAAAATCTATTTACAATTAGCATGGATTAAAGTTTTATACAATTATTCGTGTTGTTAATTTGTAAAACATAGGTTAATGACATTGTAATAACAATTCAGCAAAGTCAACGAAGAGAAAAATGTATGCTGCTGACATGTCTAAAAAAATTTTTTTTTTCTTTTTACCATTAGTTTTCGTTGTTCTTTTCGGGTATTTAAGAGCTTGTTTTTATTTATTTTTTAACAATCATCATCATGTATCCAAGGAAGCAGTATACCCGAGTTTGTGTAAATACCCTCATAGCATGGAAGCTTCCCGGAAGCTTTCATGCTATGTGGGATATTAGTGTGGAAGCTTCCTGGAAGCTTCCATGCTATGTGGGTATCTCTATTATTATCTTAATATTTCGAGTTCAATATTATATTCTTATTTCTATGAATTTTTTTTTTTTTTTATATTTTAACTAACTTTTGAAATATTAGTATTCATATTTATTATTGAATTCTTGTTATTCATATCTATCCTTTACTTTTATGTTTAGTTTGTCGATTGGCAGTTAAAACGTCGTTTTCGCTCAATGGATCGGCGTCATAACGATGCATGGTGGTTGAACGGAGAAAGTGATTTTGATGGCTGGAATTTATGCTACCTTTTCCGTTGGGAAGAACGGATTGCCATTGTCCACGGAAAACGTATGTTAATGAGGGTGATACAAGATAATTTCTATATGTACGTCGATGAAGATTTGGTGTCCACCGGTAAACTTGCATCAGATGATTTACCAGTGGGAAGAACACCCGAATTGGTCCTGATCGATTGCCAGCCTCAAAATCCCTCCGAAGAGTCATGGGACTGAGTTCGAATATATATATATATATATATATATATATATATATATATAAACTTTTTATTTGTTAATCATGGAGAACAATGGGATTAGTTTTCCTCTTTTTTTTCTGTATATCTTTTGTTATATATAAAAAAAAAAAAATAATAATGATGTAATTGTACAATATAATTTTATAATATATCTATTTTTGTCATAATCTTTTGTTTTCCTTTTTATTTTCCAACTGCTCTTTTTCATTTTTAATATTAATTAGATATAATACTTAGATTCTAAAAGAAACTATTTTAATTTATAAAAAATTTTTTTTAATACTTAATTTATTTATTTATTTTTTATTATTTTATTTTTTTTTTTTGCTTCTTGTTTAGACTTATTTATTTTAAATAATTCAATTCCCTTCAATGCTTTTTCATTTGTTTTTTTTTATTTTCTTAAACTGTCCTTATACTTTTGATAATTAAAACTTAATTAACTGCAAGGTCTATTCCAACTGGTTTTGTTGAATTTATTTTCAGGTCTGCTATAGTATGTATATTATCATATTTAAAGATTCCTGTATCGTGAATGAATTTACATTTTTCATGACTAATTTCGTACAGATATTCTTGCAAAGCATTAGCAGTGGATCCAAGGTGACTGAACATTCCAATGAAAAACCGTTCTTTGAATTTCTATTTTACACTGTATAACTTTAATTTTTTTAAATTCCGCTATTTGTAATAATTCTATTGTAGAGTTGGTTATTGTAATATTATCCTGTTGAAAATCACATTCTTCTGTGTCTAATAGTGAATATGTAGTGATGATCAAATCCGTAGATTCGCAATTAAATCCAATAATTGCACCATTTTCTCTAACAATAGATAATAAAATAAATAAAATGAACAGCATGTCTTTTCTTTCTCTTTTTCTTTCTGAAACATAAAATAATATTAATTTTTTCGTTCATGTAAAATTAATTTATTTGCATGAACTAATTTTGAACCACCCTTAAAATCTATAGAGATATTGCTATTTTCGTGGACTTTTAATACTTCAAAAGGTCCCAGGTTTTGATTTTTTTCTAATTTACCTGGTTTTGGCTCTTTTATAAGCCATACTTTATCACCTATTTGAAATTCTAAAGATTTTATGAATCCATCGTGATATAATTTAGACTTTTCTTTTGATAGTATTAAATTTTCACGAGCTATTTTTGCAATATCTTTCATATTCATTAATAATTTTTCTATATAATCATTAAAAGTTTGTAATTTTTCTGATGATTTTAAAGGTTCACTAGATGGTAATCTAGCTGAGTAGGCGAAAACTAGTTCATGTGGTGTAAATTTATGGCTTCAATGAACACTAGTATTATAGTTGAATTGTGCAAGTTCAAGCCAATCATTCCATTCCGATTTTTTATCAGCAAAATTTTTTAAATATTCACATAGGGGATGATAAGCCCTTTCTAATGAACCATTAGATTGTGGATGAAAGGCAGTAGTTTCTATTTTTTTAAATTTAAATCTTTTTGAAATAGCTTTTATTAATTTGCCTGTAAAATTTGCACCTTTATCTGTAAGTACTAGTTTTGGTGAACTAAAAATACAATTAAATTTTTTTATAAATGCGTCGGCTAAGGTCTCTGCTGTTTGATCTTTCAGCTCGACAGCTATTGAAAATTTTGATAAATGGTCTCGAATAGTTAATATAAATTCATTATTATTTTTAGTTATATTAAGAGGTCCTACTATATCTAGTGAAATTTTATCGAATGTTTTCTCTGGAGTATCTGTTATAATCATAGGTTGTTTTGTATTATTTCTTTTTAATTTGTTTCTCTGGCATATTTCACAGTTTTCAATACGATTTTGTATATCGACTTTAAGATTTTCCCAGAAATATTTATTTTTAATTCGATTATATGTTCTATTTACTCCCGAATGACCTCCTAAACTTGAAGAATGATATAGTTCAAAAATTTCATTTCTTTTTTCCTTTTCAACATATTCTGTATTATTTGAGTAAATTATAACATTTATATTTGTATTTTTAAAAATATTGTATGATATTTCTTTAATTTCATTTCAATTTATATTTAATATTTTTATATTTTTTGATATACTAAATATAGTACAATTATTTTCAATTAATAAATCTTTTAGCGTATTCAAATTATTTATTAATCTTTCTTTTATTAATATTGATGATTCTTTTATATCTAAGCACATTATAAAAATTTTTCTCTTTTTGTAATTTGATATTTTAATTCCATTATCTTTTAAATTATTATTTATATTAATATTTTGTGTGTAAAATATTCATCTTGAATCTCATCCAAAGATATCTTTTCATTCGTAATTGAAAGTAATATATTATCTTTTCTACTTTGTATAGAATTTTTAGAATATATAATAGTATTAGATTTAATTAAATAAATATCTCCTTGTTTTTCGACTTCGTTTTCGACACTTTACATTTCCTCGTTGGTTATTTCTTTGATTACTTTTTTTGGTCTACCGCGTTTATTTTTAATACGTGTACGTTCTTCATTTAATTTTTGTAATTTTATTTCGTTTGAGGGTATATTTGTTAATTAAATGTTCACTTTATTTTCCTTTACTTTTTGAGCTCTAGTTATCACATTGATCCCTTACAGAAAAAAACTATATTCGATGACCGTAGTGAACTATAGTCTAGGATTGTAGTGATACTATATTCATTTATTATGATGTATTATATTAATAAAGTATAGTTTCTTATATTATTTTCGCGCTACTATAATCGGAGAATATATTAATCATAATCTTTACATACTATAAGTCTATAGTTGGCCGTCTTATAGTGCACTGATAGGTTTATAGTTTATAGACTCATCTTTTATGGGATTATGGTTTATAAGTTTATGGTTTATAAGTTTATGGGTTTATGGTTAATAAGTTTATGGTTAACAAGTTTATGGTTCATAAGTTTATAAGTTTATGGTTTATAAGTTAATAGGTTTATGGTTTATAAGTTTATGGTTTATAAGTTTATAAGTTTATGGTTTGTAAGTTTATGGTTTGTAAGTTTATGGTTTATGGGTTATAAGTTTATGGTTTATGGGTTCATGGTTTATGGTTTTATGGTTTATGGATTTACGGTTTATAGGTTTATAGTTTATGGTTTATGGGTTCATGGTTTAGGGGCTTATAGTTTATTAATTTATGTTTCATGGGTCTATGGTTTATGGTTTATTATAGATGGGTTTATGGGTCTATCAGTTATGGTTCATATTTCATGTGCTTATGTTTAATGAGTTTCTAGCTTATGGGTTTCTGGTTTATGGGCTCATAGTTTATGGATTAAAAGAGTTTATGGTTTATGGTGTTATAGTTTATAGGCTTATGTTTTATGGGCTCATAATTTATGGGTTTATGGTGTATGACTTTATGTTTTATGGGTTTAGAGATTTATGGTTTATGGGTTTATGGTGTATAAGTTTATGTTTTATGGGTTTATGGATTATGTGTTTATGGGTTTATGGGTTTATGATTTATGGTTTTATGGTCTATAGTATATGAGTTTATAAGTTTATAGTTTATGGTTTATGAAATTATGATTTATGGTTTATCGTTTATGAGTTAATGGGTTTCTCGATTATGGTTCATAGGTTTATGGTTCATGTGCTTATGTTTTATGAGTCTCAAAATTATGGGTTTATGGTTTATGGCCTTATGGTTTATGGATTTAATGGGCTTATGGTTTATGGATTTAATGGGCTTATGGTTCATGGATTTATGGTTTATGGTTTATTGTTTATGGGATTATGATTTATGGGTTTATAGTTTATGGTTTATAGGTTTATGGTTTATGGTTTATTGTTTATGGGATAATGATTTATGGGTTTATAGTTTATGGTTTATAGGTTTATGGTTTATGGTTTATGGTTTATGGTATATGGTTAATGGGTTTATGGTTTATGGGTTTATGGGTTTATGGTTTCTGGTTTATGTATTATGTTTTATGGGTTTGTGGTTTATGGGATTCTGGTTTATGGGTTTGTGGTTTACAGGTTAATGGGTTTATGGTCTATGGGTTTATGGTATATGGGTTTATGATTTATGGGTTTATGGTTTATGGATTAAAGGTTTATAGGTTGATAGTTTATCGGCTCATGGTTTATGGGTTTATAGTTTATGGGTTAATGGTTTATAGGTTTATGCTTTATGGGTTTATAGTTTATAGGTTTATGGTTTATGGGTTCATGGTTTATGGATTTGTGGTTTATGGGCTTATAGTTTATGGGTTTATGGTTTATAAGTTTATGGTTTATGGTTTATGGTTTATGGTTTATGGTTTATGGGTTTATGGGTTATGGGTTTATAGTTTATGGGTTTATGGTTTATAGGTTAATGTTTTATGGGTTTGTGGTTTATGGGTTTATGGGTTTATGGTTTATGGGTTTATGGTTTATGGGTTTATGATTTATGGATTTATGATTTCTGGTTTATGGGTTTATGTTTTATGGGTTTGTGGTTCATGGGTTTATGGGTTTATGGTTTATGGGTTAATGGTTTATGGGTTTATGTTTTATGGGTTCATGGACTATAGGTTTATGGTTCATGGGTTTATGGTTTATGGATTTATGGTTTATGGGTTTATTGTTTATGGCTTTGTGGTTCATGGTTTATGGTTCATGCGGTTATAGTTTATAGGCTTATAGTTTATGATTTTATGATTTCTGGTTTATGATTTTATGATTTCTGGTTTATGGGTTTATGTTTTATGGGTTTGTGGTTCATGGGTTTATGGGTTTATGGTTTATGGGTTAATGGTTTATGGGTTTATGTTTTATGGGTTCATGGACTATAGGTTTATGGTTCATGGGTTTATGGTTTATGGATTTATGGTTTATGGGTTTATGGTTTATGGCTTTGTGGTTCATGGTTTATGGGTTTTTGGTTTGTGAGTTTCTGGTTCATGTGCTTATGTTTTAAGAGTTTCTGGTTTATGGGTTTATGGTTTATGACCTTATGGTTTATGGTTTATGGGTTTATGGGTTCATGGTCTATGGGTTTATGGTTTATGGGTTTATGGTTTATGGCCTTATGATTTATGAATCAAGCAGGCTTATGGTTTATGGATTTATCGTTTATGGTTTAGTGTTAATTTAATTATGATTCATGGGTGTATAGTTTATGGTTTATAGGTTTATGGTTTATGGGTTATAGGTTTATGTTTTATGGGTTTGTGGTTTATGGCTTCGTGGTTCATGGTTTATGGATTAATGGTTTGTGAGTTTATGGTTCATGTGCTTATGTTTTAAGAGTTTCTGCTTTATGATTTTATGGTTTATGACCTTATGGTTTATGGTTTATGGGTTTATGGTTTATGGGTTTATGTGTTATGGGTTTATAGTTTATGGGTTTATGGTTTATAGGTTAATGTTTTATGGGTTTGTGGTTTATGGGTTTGTGGTTTATGGGTTTAAAGGTTTATGGTTTATGGGTTTATGGTTTATGGGTTTATGATTTATGAATTTATGGTTTATGGGTTTATGGTTTATGGGTTCATGGTCTATAGGTTTATGGTTTATGGGTTTATAGTTTATGGATTTATGGTTTATGGGTTTATAGTTTATCGCTTTGTGGTTCATGGTTTATGGGTTTATGGTTCGTAAGTTTATGGTTCATGTGCTTATGTTTTAAAAGTTTCTGGTTTATGGGTTTAGGTTTATGGGTTTATGGTTTATGGGTTCATGGTTTATGACCTTATGGTTTATGGTTTATGGGTTTATGGGCTTATGGGTTTATGGGTTTATGGTCTTTGTGTTTATAGTTTATGGGTTTATAGTTTATGGGTTTATGGTCTATGTGTTTATAGTTTATGGGTTAATAGTTTATGGGTTTATGGTCTATGTGTTTATAGTTTATGGGTTCATAGTTTATGGGTTAATGGTTTATAGGTTTATGCTTTATGGGTTTATAGTTTATAGGTTTATGGTTTATGGGTTTATGGTTTATGGGTTCATGGTTTATAGATTTATGGTTTATGGGCTTATAGTTTATGGGTTTATGGTTTATGGGTTCATGGTTTATGACCTTATGGTTTATGGTTTATGGGTTTATGGGTTTATGGGTTTATGGTCTATGTGTTTATAGTTTATGGGTTTATAGTTTATGGGTTTATGGTCTATGTGTTTATAGTTTATGGGTTTATAGTTTATGGGTTTATGGTCTATGTGTTTATAGTTTATGGGTTTATAGTTTATGGGTTAATGGTTTATAGGTTTATGCTTTATGGGTTTATAGTTTATAGGTTTATGGTTTATGGGTTTATGGTTTATGGGTTCATGGTTTATAGATTTATGGTTTATGGGCTTATAGTTTATGGGTTTATGGTTTATAAGTTTATGGTTTATGGGTTTATGGTCTATGGGTTTATGGTTTATGAGTTTATGGTTTATTGGTTTATGGTTTATGGGTTTATAGTTTATAGTTTATGGGTTTATAGTTTATAAGTGTATCGTTTATGGGTTTGTGGGTTTATGGTTTATGAGTTTCTGGTTTATGGGTTTATGGTTTATGGCCTTATGGTTTATGGATTAAACGAGCTCACGGCTTATGGATTTATAGTCTATGGTTTATTGTGAATATAATAATAAATTATAGGTGTATGGTTTATAGGTTTATGGTTTATGGTTCATGGTTTATGGTTTATGGGTTAATGGTTTATGGGTTAATGGTTGACGGGTTTATGGTTAATGGGTTCATGGTTTATGGTTTTATAGTTTACAGGCTTATGGTTTATGGTCTTATGGTTTCTGGTTTATGGGTTTATGTTTTGTGGGTTTGTGGTTTATGGATTGATGGTTTACGGCCTTATGGTTTATGGATTAAACGAGCTTATGGTGTATTGATTTATAGTCTATGGTTTAGTGTGAGTGGAATAATGAATTATAGGTGTATGGTTTATAGGTTTATGGTTTATGGTTTATGGGTTGATGGTTTATTGGTTAATCGTTTATGGGTTTACGGTTAATGGGTTTATGGTTTATGGGTTTATGGTTTATGGTTCATGCGGTTATAGTGTATAGGCTCATGGTTTATGATTTTATGGTTTCTGGTTTATGGGTTTATGTTTTATGGGTTTGTGGTTCATGGGTTTATGGGTTTATGGTTTATGGGTTAATGGTTTATGGGTTTATGTTTTATGGGTTCATGGACTATAGGTTTATGGTTCATGGGTTTATAGTTTATGGATTTATGGTTTATGGGTTTATGGTTTATGGCTTTGTGGTTCATGGTTTATGGGTTTTTGGTTTGTGAGTTTCTGGTTCATGTGCTTATGTTTTAAGAGTTTCTGGTTTATGGGTTTATGGTTTATGACCTTATGGTTTATGGTTTATGGGTTTATGGGTTTATGGGTTCATGGTCTATGGGTTTATGGTTTATGGGTTTATAGTTTATGGGTTATGAGTTTATGGTTTATAGGTTTATGCGTCATGGGTTCATCGTTTATGGGTTTATGGTTTATGGGTTTATGGTTTATGGCCTTTTGATTTATGAATCAAGCAGGCTTATGGTTTATGGATTTATGGTTTATTGTTTAGTGTTAATTTAATTATGATTTATGGGTGTATAGTTTATGGTTTATGGGTTTAAGGTTTATGGGTTATAGTTTTATGTTTTGTGGGTTTGTGGTTTATGACTTCGTGGTTCATGGTTTATGGGTTAATGGTTTGTGAGTTTATGGTTCATGTGCTCATATTTTAAGAGTTTCTGCTTTATGGGTTATTGGTTTATGACCTTATGGTTTGTGGTTTATGGGTTTGTGGGTTTATGGTCTATGGGTATATGGTTTATGGATTTGTAGTTTATGGGTTAATCGTTTATAGATTTATGCTCTATGGGTTCATAGTTCATGGGTTTATGGTTTATGAGTTTCTGGTTTATGAGTTTATAGTTTATGGGTTCACGGTTTATGGATTTATCGTCTATAGGTTTATGGTTCATGTGCTTATGTTTTAAGAGTTTCTGGTTTATGGGTTTATGGTTTATGGCCTTATGGTTCATGAATTAAGCGGGCTCATGGTTTATGGATTCATGGTTTATGGTTTACTGTTAATTTGATTATGATTTATGGTTGTATAGTTTATGGTCTATAGGTTTATGGTTTATGAGTTAATGGTTTATGGTCTATGGGTTTATGGTTTATGGGTTTATGGGTTCTGGGTTTATAGTTTATGGGTTTATGGTTTATGGGTTTATGTTGCATGGGTTTGTGGTTTATGGGTTTATGGGTTTATGGTTTATAGGTTTGTGGTCTATGGGTTCATGGATTATGGGTTTATGGTTTATGGTTTTATGGTTTATAGGTGTATGGGTTTATGGTTTATGGGTTTATGGTTTATGGGTTAATGGTTTATGGTTTATAGGCTTATGGTTCATGGTTTAGAATTCATGGGTTTCTGATTTATGGGTAAATGGTACATGGGTTCATGGTTAATGTGTTAATGGTTTATGGGTTTATGGTTAATGGGTTAATGGGTAATGGGTTTATGGTTTGTGATTCATGGGTTTATAGCTTATCGGCTTATGGTTTATTGGTTTAAGGTTTCTGGTTTATGAGTTTATGTCTTATGGGTTTATGTTTTATGGGTTTATGGTTCATGGGTTTATGGTTTATTGCTTTGTGCTTTATGGTTTATGGGTAAATGGCCTATAAGTTTATGGTTAGTGGGTTTATGGTTTATGGGTTTATGGTTTATGGGTTTATGGTTCATGGGTTTATGGGTTTATGGATTTATGATTTATAGGTTTATGGTTTATGAGTTTATGGTTTATGGGTTTATGGTTTATGAGTTCATAGTTTATGATTCATGGGTATATGGTTTATGGGCTTATGATTCATGGGTTTTTGATTTATGGGTCATTAGTTTATGGTCCTATGGTTCATGGGTTTATGGTGTATAGGTTTATAGTTTATGGGTTAATAGTTTATGGGATTATGGATCATGGGTTTATAGTTTATGGGTTCATAGTTCATGGGTTTATAGTTTATTGGTTTATGGTTTATTGTATATGATTTTTGTGTTTATGGCATATGAGTTTATGGTTAATGGGTTTATCGTTTGTGGGTTTATAGTTTATGGGTTTATGGTTTATGATTTTTGGGTTTATGATTTATGGGTCAATGGTTTATGGTTTATGGATTCATAGTTTATGGGCTTGTGGTTAATGGGTTTATGGGTTTATGGTACATAGGTTTATGAATTATTGTAGATGGTTTTATGGGTTTATCGATTATGGTTTATGGGTTTATATTTTATAAGTTTATGTTTTATATATCGGTAGTTTATGGTTCATTAGTTTTTGAGTTTCCAGGTTATGGGTTTTCGGTTTATGGTTTTATGGTGTAACGGTTTATAATTTATGAGTGTATTGTTTACGGGTTTATGATTCATAAGTTTATGTATCTATAGAATTATGGGTTTATTGTTAGTGATTTCTAAATTAATGTTCTATGAATTTACGGAATAGTTGTTTATGGATTTAAAGTTCATAGGTCAATAAAGTTATAATTAAAAACTCATGAACCCATAAACCATAAAATTCTTCACTCATAAGCTATAAATCATGAACCCATAAACCATCACCCATAGATCATAAACCATGAACCTATAAATCATGAACCATAAATTCATAAACGATAAATACATAAACCCATAAACCATCATCCATGAACTATGACTCTATAATCTATAAAACCGAATAACATGAACCTATGAACCATGAGCTTATACATTATGAACCGATATTAGATTAATCCATAAACCATAAACCTATGAACTATAAACCTTTAAATCATAAGCTTATGAACTATGAACCCGGGAAGTATAATCCATAAACCTTGCACCATCAACCCATAAACCATAAAACCATAAACCATAAACCCATAAACCATCACCTCAATAACCATAAACCCATAGACTATAAGCTTATGAACCATAAACCCATAAACCATAGACTCATAAACCATAAATCATAAACTTATAAACCATAAACCCATAAACCCATAAATCATAAACCCAAAAACCATAAACCCGTTTTATCTATAAACAATAAGCCCATTAACCATAAATCCATTGACCAAAAACTCATAAAATATGAACCCATAAACCATTAACCATAAACCCTTAAACCATTGACCAATTAACCATAAACTCATAAACAATAAACCCATGAACCATAAACCACAAACTCATTAACCATAATCCCATAAACTATAAACCCATAACCCATAATCCCATAAACCATTAACCCATAAACCATTAGCCCATATACTGTCTACCCAAAAACCATAACTCCTTTAACCATAACACAATAAACCATTAACTCGTTTAATCCATAAACCATTAACCCGTTTAATCCATAAACCATTAACCTGTTTAATCCATAAACCATAAACTTATGAACTATTAACCCATCAGCCCATAAACCCATAAACCATAAACCCATAAATTATAAACCCATATACCAGAATCCCATAAACCAATAAACCGTGATCCCAAAAACCATGAACCCATTAACGATAAGCCTATGAACCATGAACTCTTGACCATAAACCCATATATCATAAACTATAAACCCATGAATAATAAACACATACACTGTCAACTAATTACCTAAAGACTTATGAACCATAAATGCATATACCAATAGACACTGAACCTATAAACCCACAAACCATGAACCCATAAATAATCAACCATAAATCATAAACCAATAGACAATAAACCCATAAACCATAAACACATAAACCATAAACCTATAAATATAAACTATTAACTTAGAAAACATAAATACATTAATCATAAGCTTATAAACCATTAACTCACAAACTATAAACCATATACCATTGACCCATGAACCATAAACCCATAAACCTATAAACCATAAACCTATAAACCATAAACCCATAGACCATAAACCATAAACAATAAACCCATGACTCATGCACCCATAAACCAGAAACCTATAAGCCATAAACTCATTGACCATAAACCATAAACCCATGAACCATGAACCCATAAACCATGAGCCCATTAACCATAAACCCATAAAACATTAACCCATAAACCGTAAACCCATAAAACAAAAACCTCTAAACTATAAACCCATAACCTATAAACCCATAAACCATAAACTGTAAACCCATAAACTATAAATCCTTAAACCATAAAATATAAACCCATAAATCATAAACCCATAAACCCATTAACCAGAAACTCATAAAACATGAACTTATAAACTCATAAACTATAAACCCATAAACCATGAAATATAAACCCATAAATCATAAACCCATAAACCATGAACCTATATACCCACAAACCATAAATCATGAGCCCATGAATCATAACACCATCAATCATAAGCCAGTTGAATCTAAAAACTATAAGCCTATAAACCATCAACCCATAAACAATAAACCTATACATCATAAACCCATAATCCATAAACACATTAACCATGAACTTATAAATATAAACCATAAACCTATAAAACATGAATCCATTAATCGTAAGCTTTTGAACCATTAACTTATGAACTATAAACCATGTACCATAAACCCATAAACCATAAACCATTAATGCATTAACCTATAAACCATAAACTCATAAATCCATAAACCATAAGCCCATGAACTATAAAACCAAAAACCCATAAACCATAAACTTATAATCCATGAACCCATTAAACATGAACTCATACACCATAAACCATAAACCCATAATCTATAAACCCATAAACCATAAACCCATGAATTATAAACCTATATACAAGAATCCCATAAACCAATAAACCGTGATCCCAAAAACCATGAACCCATTAACGATAAGCCTATGAACCATGAACTCTTGACCATAAACCCATATATCATAAACTATAAACCTATGAATAATAAACACATACTGTCAACTTATTACCTTGAGACTTATAAACTATAATTGCATACACCAATAGACACTAAACCTATAAACCCACGAACCATAAACCCATAAATAATCAACCATAAATCATAAACCAATAGACAATAAACCCATAAACCATAAACACATAAACCATAAGCCTATAAATATAAACTATTAACTTAGAAAACATAAATACATTAATCATGAGCTTATAAACCATTAACTTACAAACTATAAACCATTTACCATTAACTCATAAACCATAAACCCATAAACCATAAACCCATAAACCTATAAACCATAAACCTATAAACCATAAACCCATAGACCATAAAACATAAACCATAAACAATAAACCCATGACTCATAAACCCATAAACCAGAAACATATAAGCCATAAACTCATAGACCATAAACCATAAACCCCATGAACCATGAACCCATAAACCATAAGCCCATTAAACCATAAACCCATGAAACATTAACCCATAAACCGTAAACCCATAAAACAAAAACCTCTAAACCATAAACCCATAACCTATAAACCCATAAACCATAACTGTTAACCCATAAACTGTAAACCCATAAACTATAAATCCTTAAACCATAAAATATAAACCTATAAATCATAAACCCATAAGCCCATTAACCAGAAACTCATAAAACATAAACTTATAAACTCATAAACTATAAACCCATAAACCATGAAATATAAACCCATAAATCATAAACCCATAAACCATGAACCTATAAACCCACAAACCATAAATCATGAGCCCATGAACCATAACACCATAAATCATGAGCCCATGAACCATAACACCATAAACCATAAGCCAGTTGAATCTAAAAACTATAAGCCTATAAACCATTAACCCATAAACAATAAACCTATACATCATAAACCCATAATCCATAAACACATTAACCATGAACCTATAAATATAAACCATGAACCTATAAACCATAAACCATAAATGCATAAACCTATAAACCATAAACTCATAAATCCATAAACCATAAGCCCATAAACTATAAACCCAAAAATCCATAAACCATAAACTTATAATCCATGAATCCATTAAACATAAACTCATACACCATAAACCATAAACCCATATTCTATAAACCCATAAAACATATACTCGTACACCATAAACCTAGATATCATGAGCTCATGAACCATATACTCATAGACTGGAGACTCATAAACCATAAACCCATGATCTATAAACCCATAATCTATAAACCCATAAACTATAAACCCAAAAGCCATAAACCCATAAACAATAAACGCATAAACCCATAAATTCATGAAGCCATCAACCCATAAATCATAAACCCATGAACTATAAATCCATAAACCATGAACCCATAAACTATAAACCCATGAACCATAAACCCATAAATCATAAACTCATAACCCATAAACTATAAACTTATAAACCAGCAACCCATAAACTTATAAACCATTAACCCATAAATTATAAACCCAAAAACCATAAACCATAAATCCATAAACCCATAATTCCATAAACCATAAACCTATAAACCTCAAACCCATGAACCCATAAACTATAAACTTATAAACCAGCAACCCATAAACTTATAAACCATTAACCCATAAATTATAAACCCAAAAACCATAAACAATAAAACCATAAACCCATAATTCCATGAACCATAAACCTATAAACCTCAAACCCATGAACCCATAAACTCATAAACCATAAACCCATAAACCATAAACCCATAAACCATAAACCCATAAAATATAAATCCATAAACCATAAACCCATAAACCATAAACCCATAAACCATAAACTCATAAACCATAAACCTATAAATATAAACTATTAAATTATAAAACATAAATATATTAATCATGAGCTTATGAACCATTAACTCACAAACTATAAACCATATACCATTGACCCATAAACCATAAACCCATACACCCATAAACCATAAACCTATGAACCATAAACTTATAGACTATAAACCACAAACCATAAACCCATGACCTATAAACCCATAAACCATAAACCTATGAACCATAAACCCATAGACCATAAACCATAAATCATAAACCCATGAACCATGAACCCATAAACCATAAACCCATTAACCATAAACCCATGAAACATTAACCCATAAACCATAAACCTCTAGTTATTATCCATTAGTAGAGTTTAACGACAGTGTAAATAATTCCTTTAATAATGATACAAACAACTATTAACTGTCAATAATACTTTTTTATTGCTGGTTAATCATACAACGTTTCAGTCATATTTTTGATGGCCCTTTTCAAGTTGAAAAATTGATTTAAATTAATTTACATAACTATGAGTAAACATTCTTTTCCTGAAACATAACATATAAATACATATAATTTTTTGACTTGATAAAATTTACAAAATCAATGACAATTAAAATATCAAAGTCTTAATTATAACCTTTCAACTCTCCAAAACCAATAATAAATATTATACAATCTATTAAAAAACAATTTTACAATAAACATTGCTATTTAAACAATTAATAATAGAAACCATTAAGTAGTATAGGTTTCAGTCTATAGTATAAATAGGCTATAAAGAAACACGATCAAACAAGAAGCAGTGAAGTCGTTCACAACAATAGTTAAACAGAAATCATAAGGAGGATAACACAATTGTGAGCTACCAAATTAAAAGATATTTATGTAGTAGGGCGCTGTTGTCGTATGTACACATTAGCACATGGGTGTGTGTACTTTGAATTAAATGTATTAATTATAAAAGAATAAGAATAAAAGAGAAAGCGTAAAGAACAATTTGAAAGATTAATTATAGTAAACTAATGAATACTAATATAATTATATACATATATACGCACATATATATATATATATATATATATATATACACGGTGGGCCATTTTAATCTTCGCACTCAATTTTCTCCAAACCTACTGTAGCTACAAAAACAGTTCAAGAGCAAAATTGACCGTGACTGTGGTGGCCATCTAACTGCGCCCTTAATTCTGACCTTGAGGTCCAATTTCAAGGTCATTTGAAGGTCAAGGCCATTTTTTAAAATAGATATACACCTATTTTTGACTGTGGATTTGAAAAGAGCGGGAAATTCTAAGATAAACCCTAAACCCATAAACCTATAAACCATAAACCTATAAACCATAAACCCATAGACCATAAAACATAAACCATAAACAATAAACCCATGACTCATAAACCCATAAACCAGAAACATATAAGCCATAAACTCATAGACCATAAACCATAAACCCATGAACCATGAACCCATAAACCATAAGCCCATTAACCATAAACCCATGAAACATTAACCCATAAACCGTAAACCCATAAAACAAAAACCTCTAAACCATAAACCCATAACCCATAAACCCATAAACCATAACTGTTAACCCATAAACTGTAAACCCATAAACTATAAATCCTTAAACCATAAAATATAAACCCATAAATCATAAACCCATAAGCCCATTAACCAGAAACTCATAAAACATGAACTTATAAACTCATAAACTATAAACCCATAAACCATGAAATATAAACCCATAAACCATGAAATATAAACCCATAAATCATAAACCCATAAACCATGAACCTATAAACCCACAAACCATAAATCATGAGCCCATGAACCATAACACCATAAATCATGAGCCCATGAACCATAACACCATAAACCATAAGCCAGTTGAATCTAAAAACTATAAGCCTATAAACCATTAACCCATAAACAATAAACCTATACATCATAAACCCATAATCCATAAACACATTAACCATGAACCTATAAATATAAACCATAAACCTATAAACCATGAATCCATTAATCATAAGCTTATGAACCATTAACTTATGAACTATGAACCATGTACCATAAACCCATAAACCATAAACCATTGACCCATGAACCATAAACCCATAAACCTATAAACCATAAACCTATAAACCATAAACCCATAGACCATAAATCATAAACAATAAACCCATGACTCATGCACCCATAAACCAGAAACCTATAAGCCATAAACTCATTGACCATAAACCATAAACCCATGAACCATGAACCCATAAACCATGAGCCCATTAACCATAAACCCATAAAACATTAACCCATAAACCGTAAACCCATAAAACAAAAACCTCTAAACTATAAACCCATAACCTATAAACCCATAAACCATAAACTGTAGACCCATAAACTATAAATCCTTAAACCATAAAATATAAAACCCATAAATCATAAACCCATAAACCCATTAACCAGAAACTCATAAAACATGAACTTATAAACTCATAAACTATAAACCCATAAACCATGAAATATAAACCCATAAATCATAAACCCATAAACCATGAACCTATATACCCACAAACCATAAATCATGAGCCCATGAATCATAACACCATCAATCATAAGCCAGTTGAATCTAAAAACTATAAGCCTATAAACCATCAACCCATAAACAATAAACCTATACATCATAAACCCATAATCCATAAACACATTAACCATGAACTTATAAATATAAACCATAAACCTATAAAACATGAATCCATTAATCGTAAGCTTTTGAACCATTAACTTATGAACTATAAACCATGTACCATAAACCCATAAACCATAAACCATTAATGCATTAACCTATAAACCATAAACTCATAAATCCATAAACCATAAGCCCATGAACTATAAAACCAAAAACCCATAAACCATAAACTTATAATCCATGAACCCATTAAACATGAACTCATACACCATAAACCATAAACCCATAATCTATAAACCCATAAACCATAAACCCATGAATTATAAACCTATATACAAGAATCCCATAAACCAATAAACCGTGATCCCAAAAACCATGAACCCATTAACGATAAGCCTATGAACCATGAACTCTTGACCATAAACCCATATATCATAAACTATAAACCTATGAATAATAAACACATACTGTCAACTTATTACCTTGAGACTTATAAACTATAATTGCATACACCAATAGACACTAAACCTATAAACCCACGAACCATAAACCCATAAATAATCAACCATAAATCATAAACCAATAGACAATAAACCCATAAACCATAAACACATAAACCATAAGCCTATAAATATAAACTATTAACTTAGAAAACATAAATACATTAATCATGAGCTTATAAACCATTAACTTACAAACTATAAACCATTTACCATTAACTCATAAACCATAAACCCATAAACCATAAACCCATAAACCTATAAACCATAAACCTATAAACCATAAACCCATAGACCATAAAACATAAACCATAAACAATAAACCCATGACTCATAAACCCATAAACCAGAAACATATAAGCCATAAACTCATAGACCATAAACCATAAACCCATGAACCATGAACCCATAAACCATAAGCCCATTAACCATAAACCCATGAAACATTAACCCATAAACCGTAAACCCATAAAACAAAAACCTCTAAACCATAAACCCATAACCTATAAACCCATAAACCATAACTGTTAACCCATAAACTGTAAACCCATAAACTATAAATCCTTAAACCATAAAATATAAACCTATAAATCATAAACCCATAAGCCCATTAACCAGAAACTCATAAAACATAAACTTATAAACTCATAAACTATAAACCCATAAACCATGAAATATAAACCCATAAATCATAAACCCATAAACCATGAACCTATAAACCCACAAACCATAAATCATGAGCCCATGAACCATAACACCATAAATCATGAGCCCATGAACCATAACACCATAAACCATAAGCCAGTTGAATCTAAAAACTATAAGCCTATAAACCATTAACCCATAAACAATAAACCTATACATCATAAACCCATAATCCATAAACACATTAACCATGAACCTATAAATATAAACCATGAACCTATAAACCATAAACCATAAATGCATAAACCTATAAACCATAAACTCATAAATCCATAAACCATAAGCCCATAAACTATAAAACCCAAAAATCCATAAACCATAAACTTATAATCCATGAATCCATTAAACATAAACTCATACACCATAAACCATAAACCCATATTCTATAAACCCATAAAACATATACTCGTACACCATAAACCTAGATATCATGAGCTCATGAACCATATACTCATAGACTGGAGACTCATAAACCATAAACCCATGATCTATAAACCCATAATCTATAAACCCATAAACTATAAACCCAAAAGCCATAAACCCATAAACAATAAACGCATAAACCCATAAATTCATGAAGCCATCAACCCATAAATCATAAACCCATGAACTATAAATCCATAAACCATGAACCCATAAACTATAAACCCATGAACCATAAACCCATAAATCATAAACTCATAACCCATAAACTATAAACTTATAAACCAGCAACCCATAAACTTATAAACCATTAACCCATAAATTATAAACCCAAAAACCATAAACCATAAATCCATAAACCCATAATTCCATAAACCATAAACCTATAAACCTCAAACCCATGAACCCATAAACTATAAACTTATAAACCAGCAACCCATAAACTTATAAACCATTAACCCATAAATTATAAACCCAAAAACCATAAACAATAAAACCATAAACCCATAATTCCATGAACCATAAACCTATAAACCTCAAACCCATGAACCCATAAACTCATAAACCATAAACCCATAAACCATAAACCCATAAACCATAAACCCATAAAATATAAATCCATAAACCATAAACCCATAAACCATAAACCCATAAACCATAAACTCATAAACCATAAACCTATAAATATAAACTATTAAATTATAAAACATAAATATATTAATCATGAGCTTATGAACCATTAACTCACAAACTATAAACCATATACCATTGACCCATAAACCATAAACCCATACACCCATAAACCATAAACCTATGAACCATAAACTTATAGACTATAAACCACAAACCATAAACCCATGACCTATAAACCCATAAACCATAAACCTATGAACCATAAACCCATAGACCATAAACCATAAATCATAAACCCATGAACCATGAACCCATAAACCATAAACCCATTAACCATAAACCCATGAAACATTAACCCATAAACCATAAACCTCTAGTTATTATCCATTAGTAGAGTTTAACGACAGTGTAAATAATTCCTTTAATAATGATACAAACAACTATTAACTGTCAATAATACTTTTTTATTGCTGGTTAATCATACAACGTTTCAGTCATATTTTTGATGGCCCTTTTCAAGTTGAAAAATTGATTTAAATTAATTTACATAACTATGAGTAAACATTCTTTTCCTGAAACATAACATATAAATACATATAATTTTTTGACTTGATAAAATTTACAAAATCAATGACAATTAAAATATCAAAGTCTTAATTATAACCTTTCAACTCTCCAAAACCAATAATAAATATTATACAATCTATTAAAAACAATTTTACAATAAACATTGCTATTTAAACAATTAATAATAGAAACCATTAAGTAGTATAGGTTTCAGTCTATAGTATAAATAGGCTATAAAGAAACACGATCAAACAAGAAGCAGTGAAGTCGTTCACAACAATAGTTAAACAGAAATCATAAGGAGGATAACACAATTGTGAGCTACCAAATTAAAAGATATTTATGTAGTAGGGCGCTGTTGTCGTATGTACACATTAGCACATGGGTGTGTGTACTTTGAATTAAATGTATTAATTATAAAAGAATAAGAATAAAAGAGAAAGCGTAAAGAACAATTTGAAAGATTAATTATAGTAAACTAATGAATACTAATATAATTATATACATATATACGCACATATATATATATATATATATATATATACACGGTGGGCCATTTTAATCTTCGCACTCAATTTTCTCCAAACCTACTGTAGCTACAAAAACAGTTCAAGAGCAAAATTGACCGTGACTGTGGTGGCCATCTAACTGCGCCCTTAATTCTGACCTTGAGGTCCAATTTCAAGGTCATTTGAAGGTCAAGGCCATTTTTTAAAATAGATATACCTATTTTTGACTGTGGATTTGAAAAGAGCGGGAAATTCTAAGATAAACCCTAAACCCATAAACCTATAAACCATAAACCTATAAACCATAAACCCATAGACCATAAAACATAAACCATAAACAATAAACCCATGACTCATAAACCCATAAACCAGAAACATATAAGCCATAAACTCATAGACCATAAACCATAAACCCATGAACCATGAACCCATAAACCATAAGCCCATTAACCATAAACCCATGAAACATTAACCCATAAACCGTAAACCCATAAAACAAAAACCTCTAAACCATAAACCCATAACCCATAAACCCATAAACCATAACTGTTAACCCATAAACTGTAAACCCATAAACTATAAATCCTTAAACCATAAAATATAAAACCCATAAATCATAAACCCATAAGCCCATTAACCAGAAACTCATAAAACATGAACTTATAAACTCATAAACTATAAACCCATAAACCATGAAATATAAACCCATAAACCATGAAATATAAACCCATAAATCATAAACCCATAAACCATGAACCTATAAACCCACAAACCATAAATCATGAGCCCATGAACCATAACACCATAAATCATGAGCCCATGAACCATAACACCATAAACCATAAGCCAGTTGAATCTAAAAACTATAAGCCTATAAACCATTAACCCATAAACAATAAACCTATACATCATAAACCCATAATCCATAAACACATTAACCATGAACCTATAAATATAAAACCATAAACCTATAAACCATGAATCCATTAATCATAAGCTTATGAACCATTAACTTATGAACTATGAACCATGTACCATAAACCCATAAACCATAAACCATAAATGCATAAACCTATAAACCATAAACTCATAAATCCATAAACCATAAGCCCATAAACTATAAACCCAAAAATCCATAAACCATAAACTTATAATCCATGAATCCATTAAACATAAACTCATACACCATAAACCATAAACCCATATTCTATAAACCCCATAAAACATATACTTGTACACCATAAACCTAGATATCATGAGCTCATGAACCATATACTCATAGACTGGAGACTCATAAACCATAAACCCATGATCTATAAACCCATAATCTATAAACCCATAAACTATAAACCCAAAAGCCATAAACCCATAAACAATAAACGCATAAACCCATAAATTCATGAAGCCATCAACCCATAAATCATAAACCCATGAACTATAAATCCATAAACCATGAACCCATAAACTATAAACCCATGAACCATAAACCCATAAACCATAAACTCATAACCCATAAACTATAAACTTATAAACCAGCAACCCATAAACTTATAAACCATTAACCCATAAATTATAAACCCAAAAACCATAAACCATAAATCCATAAACCCATAATTCCATAAACCATAAACCTATAAACCTCAAACCCATGAACCCATAAACTATAAACTTATAAACCAGCAACCCATAAACTTATAAACCATTAACCCATAAATTATAAACCCAAAAACCATAAACAATAAATCCATAAACCCATAATTCCATAAACCATAAACCTATAAACCTCAAACCCATGAACCCATAAACTCATAAACCATAAACCCATAAACCATAAACCCATAAACCATAAACCCATAAAATATAAATCCATAAACCATAAACCCATAAACCATAAACCCATAAACCATAAACTCATAAACCATAAACCTATAAATATAAACTATTAAATTATAAAACATGAATACATTAATCATGAGCTTATGAACCATTAACTCACAAACTATAAAACCATATACCATTGACCCATAAACCATAAACCCATACACCCATAAACCATAAACCTATGAACCATAAATTTATAGACTATAAACCATAAACCATAAACCCATGACCCATAAACCCATAAACCATAAACCTATGAACCATAAACCCATAGACCATAAACCATAAACCATAAGCCCATGAATCATGAACCCATAAATCATAAACCCATTAACCATAAACCCATAAACCATAAACCCATAAAATATCAATCCATAAACCATAAACCCATAAATTATAAACACATAAACCATAAACCTATAAATATAAACTATTAAATTATAAAACATAAATATATTAATCATGAGCTTATGAACCATTAACTCACAAACTATAAACCATATACCATTGACCCATAAACCATAAACCCATACACCCATAAACCATAAACCTATGAACCATAAACTTATAGACTATAAACCACAAACCATAAACCCATGACCTATAAACCCATAAACCATAAACCTATGAACCATAAACCCATAGACCATAAACCATAAATCATAAACCCATGAACCATGAACCCATAAACCATAAACCCATTAACCATAAACCCATGAAACATTAACCCATAAACCATAAACCTCTAGTTATTATCCATTAGTAGAGTTTAACGACAGTGTAAATAATTCCTTTAATAATGATACAAACAACTATTAACTGTCAATAATACTTTTTTATTGCTGGTTAATCATACAACGTTTCAGTCATATTTTTGATGGCCCTTTTCAAGTTGAAAAATTGATTTAAATTAATTTACATAACTATGAGTAAACATTCTTTTCCTGAAACATAACATATAAATACATATAATTTTTTGACTTGATAAAATTTACAAAATCAATGACAATTAAAATATCAAAGTCTTAATTATAACCTTTCAACTCTCCAAAACCAATAATAAATATTATACAATCTATTAAAAACAATTTTACAATAAACATTGCTATTTAAACAATTAATAATAGAAACCATTAAGTAGTATAGGTTTCAGTCTATAGTATAAATAAGCTATAAAGAAACACGATCAAACAAGAAGCAGTGAAGTCGTTCACAACAATAGTTAAACAGAAATCATAAGTAGGATAACACAATTGTGAGCTACCAAATTAAAAGATATTTATGTAGTAGGGCGCTGTTGTCGTATGTACACATTAGCACATGGGTGTGTGTACTTTGAATTAAATGTATTAATTATAAAAGAATAAGAATAAAAGAGAAAGCGTAAAGAACAATTTGAAAGATTAATTATAGTAAACTAATGAATACTAATATAATTATATACATATATACACATATATATATATATATATATATACACGGTGGGCCATTTTAATCTTCGCACTCAATTTTCTCCAAACCTACTGTAGCTACAAAAACAGTTCAAGAGCAAAATTGACCGTGACAGTGGTGGCCATCTAACTGCGCCCTTAATTCTGACCTTGAGGTCCAATTTCAAGGTCATTTGAAGGTCAAGGCCATTTTTTAAAATAGATATACCTATTTTTGACTGTGGATTTGAAAAGAGCGGGAAATTCTAAGATAAACCCTAAACCCATAAACCTATAAACCATAAACCTATAAACCATAAACCCATAGACCATAAAACATAAACCATAAACAATAAACCCATGACTCATAAACCCATAAACCAGAAACATATAAGCCATAAACTCATAGACCATAAACCATAAACCCATGAACCATGAACCCATAAACCATAAGCCCATTAACCATAAACCCATGAAACATTAACCCATAAACCGTAAACCCATAAAACAAAAACCTCTAAACCATAAACCCATAACCCATAAACCCATAAACCATAACTGTTAACCCATAAACTGTAAACCCATAAACTATAAATCCTTAAACCATAAAATATAAACCCATAAATCATAAACCCATAAGCCCATTAACCAGAAACTCATAAAACATGAACTTATAAACTCATAAACTATAAACCCATAAACCATGAAATATAAACCCATAAACCATGAAATATAAACCCATAAATCATAAACCCATAAACCATGAACCTATAAACCCACAAACCATAAATCATGAGCCCATGAACCATAACACCATAAATCATGAGCCCATGAACCATAACACCATAAACCATAAGCCAGTTGAATCTAAAAACTATAAGCCTATAAACCATTAACCCATAAACAATAAACCTATACATCATAAACCCATAATCCATAAACACATTAACCATGAACCTATAAATATAAACCATAAACCTATAAACCATGAATCCATTAATCATAAGCTTATGAACCATTAACTTATGAACTATGAACCATGTACCATAAACCCACAAACCATAAACCATAAATGCATAAACCTATAAACCATAAACTCATAAATCCATAAACCATAAGCCCATAAACTATAAACCCAAAAATCCATAAACCATAAACTTATAATCCATGAATCCATTAAACATAAACTCATACACCATAAACCATAAACCCATATTCTATAAACCCATAAAACATATACTTGTACACCATAAACCTAGATATCATGAGCTCATGAACCATATACTCATAGACTGGAGACTCATAAACCATAAACCCATGATCTATAAACCCATAATCTATAAACCCATAAACTATAAACCCAAAAAGCCATAAACCCATAAACAATAAACGCATAAACCCATAAATTCATGAAGCCATCAACCCATAAATCATAAACCCATGAACTATAAATCCATAAACCATGAACCCATAAACTATAAACCCATGAACCATAAACCCATAAACCATAAACTCATAACCCATAAACAATAAACTTATAAACCAGCAACCCATAAACTTATAAACCATTAACCCATAAATTATAAACCCAAAAACCATAAACCATAAATCCATAAACCCATAATTCCATAAACCATAAACCTATAAACCTCAAACCCATGAACCCATAAACTATAAACTTATAAACCAGCAACCCATAAACTTATAAACCATTAACCCATAAATTATAAACCCAAAAACCATAAACAATAAATCCATAAACCCATAATTCCATAAACCATAAACCTATAAACCTCAAACCCATGAACCCATAAACTCATAAACCATAAACCCATAAACCATAAACCCATAAACCATAAACCCATAAAATATAAATCCATAAACCATAAACCCATAAACCATAAACCCATAAACCATAAACTCATAAACCATAAACCTATAAATATAAACTATTAAATTATAAAACATGAATACATTAATCATGAGCTTATGAACCATTAACTCACAAACTATAAAACCATATACCATTGACCCATAAACCATAAACCCCATACACCCATAAACCATAAACCTATGAACCATAAATTTATAGACTATAAACCATAAACCATAAACCCATGACCCATAAACCCATAAACCATAAACCTATGAACCATAAACCCATAGACCATAAACCATAAACCATAAGCCCATGAATCATGAACCCATAAATCATAAACCCATTAACCATAAACCCATAAACCATAAACCCATAAAATATCAATCCATAAACCATAAACCCATAAATTATAAACACATAAACCATAAAACCTATAAATATAAACTATTAAATTATAAAACATAAATATATTAATCATGAGCTTATGAACCATTAACTCACAAACTATAAACCATATACCATTGACCCATAAACCATAAACCCATACACCCATAAACCATAAACCTATGAACCATAAACTTATAGACTATAAAACCACAAACCATAAACCCATGACCTATAAACCCATAAACCATAAACCTATGAACCATAAACCCATAGACCATAAACCATAAATCATAAACCCATGAACCATGAACCCATAAACCATAAACCCATTAACCATAAACCCATGAAACATTAACCCATAAACCATAAACCTCTAGTTATTATCCATTAGTAGAGTTTAACGACAGTGTAAATAATTCCTTTAATAATGATACAAACAACTATTAACTGTCAATAATACTTTTTTATTGCTGGTTAATCATACAATGTTTCAGTCATATTTTTGATGGCCCTTTTCAAGTTGAAAAATTGATTTAAATTAATTTACATAACTATGAATAAACATTCTTTTCCTGAAACATAACATATAAATACATATAATTTTTTGACTTGATAAAATTTACAAAATCAATGACAATTAAAATATCAAAGTCTTAATTATAACCTTTCAACTCTCCAAAACCAATAATAAATATTATACAATCTATTAAAAAACAATTTTACAATAAACATTGCTATTTAAACAATTAATAATAGAAACCATTAAGTAGTATAGGTTTCAGTCTATAGTATAAATAAGCTATAAAGAAACACGATCAAACAAGAAGCAGTGAAGTCGTTCACAACAATAGTTAAACAGAAATCATAAGTAGGATAACACAATTGTGAGCTACCAAATTAAAAGATATTTATGTAGTAGGGCGCTGTTGTCGTATGTACACATTAGCACATGGGTGTGTGTACTTTGAATTAAATGTATTAATTATAAAAGAATAAGAATAAAAGAGAAAGCGTAAAGAACAATTTGAAAGATTAATTATAGTAAACTAATGAATACTAATATAATTATATACATATATACGCACATATATATATATATATATATATATACACGGTGGGCCATTTTAATCTTCGCACTCAATTTTCTCCAAACCTACTGTAGCTACAAAAACAGTTCAAGAGCAAAATTGACCGTGACAGTGGTGGCCATCTAACTGCGCCCTTAATTCTGACCTTGAGGTCCAATTTCAAGGTCATTTGAAGGTCAAGGCCATTTTTTAAAATAGATATACCTATTTTTGACTGTGGATTTGAAAAGAGCGGGAAATTCTAAGATAAACCCTAAACCCATAAACCTATAAACCATAAACCTATAAACCATAAACCCATAGACCATAAAACATAAACCATAAACAATAAACCCATGACTCATAAACCCATAAACCAGAAACATATAAGCCATAAACTCATAGACCATAAACCATAAACCCATGAACCATGAACCCATAAACCATAAGCCCATTAACCATAAACCCATGAAACATTAACCCATAAACCGTAAACCCATAAAACAAAAACCTCTAAACCATAAACCCATAACCCATAAACCCATAAACCATAACTGTTAACCCATAAACTGTAAACCCATAAACTATAAATCCTTAAACCATAAAATATAAACCCATAAATCATAAACCCATAAGCCCATTAACCAGAAACTCATAAAACATGAACTTATAAACTCATAAACTATAAACCCATAAACCATGAAATATAAACCCATAAACCATGAAATATAAACCCATAAATCATAAACCCATAAACCATGAACCTATAAACCCACAAACCATAAATCATGAGCCCATGAACCATAACACCATAAATCATGAGCCCATGAACCATAACACCATAAACCATAAGCCAGTTGAATCTAAAAACTATAAGCCTATAAACCATTAACCCATAAACAATAAACCTATACATCATAAACCCATAATCCATAAACACATTAACCATGAACCTATAAATATAAACCATAAACCTATAAACCATGAATCCATTAATCATAAGCTTATGAACCATTAACTTATGAACTATGAACCATGTACCATAAACCCATAAACCATAAACCATAAATGCATAAACCTATAAACCATAAACTCATAAATCCATAAACCATAAGCCCATAAACTATAAACCCAAAAATCCATAAACCATAAACTTATAATCCATGAATCCATTAAACATAAACTCATACACCATAAACCATAAACCCATATTCTATAAACCCATAAAACATATACTTGTACACCATAAACCTAGATATCATGAGCTCATGAACCATATACTCATAGACTGGAGACTCATAAACCATAAACCCATGATCTATAAACCCATAATCTATAAACCCATAAACTATAAACCCAAAAGCCATAAACCCATAAACAATAAACGCATAAACCCATAAATTCATGAAGCCATCAACCCATAAATCATAAACCCATGAACTATAAATCCATAAACCATGAACCCATAAACTATAAACCCATGAACCATAAACCCATAAACCATAAACTCATAACCCATAAACTATAAACTTATAAACCAGCAACCCATAAACTTATAAACCATTAACCCATAAATTATAAACCCAAAAACCATAAACCATAAATCCATAAACCCATAATTCCATAAACCATAAACCTATAAACCTCAAACCCATGAACCCATAAACTATAAACTTATAAACCAGCAACCCATAAACTTATAAACCATTAACCCATAAATTATAAACCCAAAAACCATAAACAATAAATCCATAAACCCATAATTCCATAAACCATAAACCTATAAACCTCAAACCCATGAACCCATAAACTCATAAACCATAAACCCATAAACCATAAACCCATAAACCATAAACCCATAAAATATAAATCCATAAACCATAAACCCATAAACCATAAACCCATAAACCATAAACTCATAAACCATAAACCTATAAATATAAACTATTAAATTATAAAACATGAATACATTAATCATGAGCTTATGAACCATTAACTCACAAACTATAAACCATATACCATTGACCCATAAACCATAAACCCATACACCCATAAACCATAAACCTATGAACCATAAATTTATAGACTATAAACCATAAACCATAAACCCATGACCCATAAACCCATAAACCATAAACCTATGAACCATAAACCCATAGACCATAAACCATAAACCATAAGCCCATGAATCATGAACCCATAAATCATAAACCCATTAACCATAAACCCATAAACCATAAACCCATAAAATATCAATCCATAAACCATAAACCCATAAATTATAAACACATAAACCATAAACCTATAAATATAAACTATTAAATTATAAAACATAAATATATTAATCATGAGCTTATGAACCATTAACTCACAAACTATAAAACCATATACCATTGACCCATAAACCCATAAACCCATACACCCATAAACCATAAACCTATGAACCATAAACTTATAGACTATAAACCACAAACCATAAACCCATGACCTATAAACCCATAAACCATAAACCTATGAACCATAAACCCATAGACCATAAACCATAAATCATAAACCCATGAACCATGAACCCATAAACCATAAACCCATTAACCATAAACCCATGAAACATTAACCCATAAACCATAAACCTCTAGTTATTATCCATTAGTAGAGTTTAACGACAGTGTAAATAATTCCTTTAATAATGATACAAACAACTATTAACTGTCAATAATACTTTTTTATTGCTGGTTAATCATACAATGTTTCAGTCATATTTTTGATGGCCCTTTTCAAGTTGAAAAATTGATTTAAATTAATTTACATAACTATGAATAAACATTCTTTTCCTGAAACATAACATATAAATACATATAATTTTTTGACTTGATAAAATTTACAAAATCAATGACAATTAAAATATCAAAGTCTTAATTATAACCTTTCAACTCTCCAAAACCAATAATAAATATTATACAATCTATTAAAAAACAATTTTACAATAAACATTGCTATTTAAACAATTAATAATAGAAACCATTAAGTAGTATAGGTTTCAGTCTATAGTATAAATAAGCTATAAAGAAACACGATCAAACAAGAAGCAGTGAAGTCGTTCACAACAATAGTTAAACAGAAATCATAAGTAGGATAACACAATTGTGAGCTACCAAATTAAAAGATATTTATGTAGTAGGGCGCTGTTGTCGTATGTACACATTAGCACATGGGTGTGTGTACTTTGAATTAAATGTATTAATTATAAAAGAATAAGAATAAAAGAGAAAGCGTAAAGAACAATTTGAAAGATTAATTATAGTAAACTAATGAATACTAATATAATTATATACATATATACGCACATATATATATATATATATATATATACACGGTGGGCCATTTTAATCTTCGCACTCAATTTTCTCCAAACCTACTGTAGCTACAAAAACAGTTCAAGAGCAAAATTGACCGTGACAGTGGTGGCCATCTAACTGCGCCCTTAATTCTGACCTTGAGGTCCAATTTCAAGGTCATTTGAAGGTCAAGGCCATTTTTTAAAATAGATATACCTATTTTTGACTGTGGATTTGAAAAGAGCGGGAAATTCTAAGATAAACCCTAAACCCATAAACCTATAAACCATAAACCTATAAACCATAAACCCATAGACCATAAAACATAAACCATAAACAATAAACCCATGACTCATAAACCCATAAACCAGAAACATATAAGCCATAAACTCATAGACCATAAACCATAAACCCATGAACCATGAACCCATAAACCATAAGCCCATTAACCATAAACCCATGAAACATTAACCCATAAACCGTAAACCCATAAAACAAAAACCTCTAAACCATAAACCCATAACCCATAAACCCATAAACCATAACTGTTAACCCATAAACTGTAAACCCATAAACTATAAATCCTTAAACCATAAAATATAAACCCATAAATCATAAACCCATAAGCCCATTAACCAGAAACTCATAAAACATGAACTTATAAACTCATAAACTATAAACCCATAAACCATGAAATATAAACCCATAAACCATGAAATATAAACCCATAAATCATAAACCCATAAACCATGAACCTATAAACCCACAAACCATAAATCATGAGCCCATGAACCATAACACCATAAATCATGAGCCCATGAACCATAACACCATAAACCATAAGCCAGTTGAATCTAAAAACTATAAGCCTATAAACCATTAACCCATAAACAATAAACCTATACATCATAAACCCATAATCCATAAACACATTAACCATGAACCTATAAATATAAACCATAAACCTATAAACCATGAATCTATTAATCATAAGCTTATGAACCATTAACTTATGAACTATGAACCATGTACCATAAACCCATAAACCATAAACCATAAATGCATAAACCTATAAACCATAAACTCATAAATCCATAAACCATAAGCCCATAAACTATAAACCCAAAAATCCATAAACCATAAACTTATAATCCATGAATCCATTAAACATAAACTCATACACCATAAACCATAAACCCATATTCTATAAACCCATAAAACATATACTTGTACACCATAAACCTAGATATCATGAGCTCATGAACCATATACTCATAGACTGGAGACTCATAAACCATAAATCATAAACCCATGAACCATGAACCCATAAACCATAAACCCATTAACCATAAACCCATGAAACATTAACCCATAAACCATAAACCTCTAGTTATTATCCATTAGTAGAGTTTAACGACAGTGTAAATAATTCCTTTAATAATGATACAAACAACTATTAACTGTCAATAATACTTTTTTATTGCTGGTTAATCATACAACGTTTCAGTCATATTTTTGATGGCCCTTTTCAAGTTGAAAAATTGATTTAAATTAATTTACATAACTATGAGTAAACATTCTTTTCCTGAAACATAACATATAAATACATATAATTTTTTGACTTGATAAAATTTACAAAATCAATGACAATTAAAATATCAAAGTCTTAATTATAACCTTTCAACTCTCCAAAACCAATAATAAATATTATACAATCTATTAAAAAACAATTTTACAATAAACATTGCTATTTAAACAATTAATAATAGAAACCATTAAGTAGTATAGGTTTCAGTCTATAGTATAAATAAGCTATAAAGAAACACGATCAAACAAGAAGCAGTGAAGTCGTTCACAACAATAGTTAAACAGAAATCATAAGGAGGATAACACAATTGTGAGCTACCAAATTAAAAGATATTTATGTAGTAGGGCGCTGTTGTCGTATGTACACATTAGCACATGGGTGTGTGTACTTTGAATTAAATGTATTAATTATAAAAGAATAAGAATAAAAGAGAAAGCGTAAAGAACAATTTGAAAGATTAATTATAGTAAACTAATGAATACTAATATAATTATATACATATATACGCACATATATATATATATATATATACACGGTGGGCCATTTTAATCTTCGCACTCAATTTTCTCCAAACCTACTGTAGCTACAAAAACAGTTCAAGAGCAAAATTGACCGTGACAGTGGTGGCCATCTAACTGCGCCCTTAATTCTGACCTTGAGGTCCAATTTCAAGGTCATTTGAAGGTCAAGGCCATTTTTTAAAATAGATATACCTATTTTTGACTGTGGATTTGAAAAGAGCGGGAAATTCTAAGATAAACCCTAAACCCATAAACCTATAAACCATAAACCTATAAACCATAAACCCATAGACCATAAAACATAAACCATAAACAATAAACCCATGACTCATAAACCCATAAACCAGAAACATATAAGCCATAAACTCATAGACCATAAACCATAAACCCATGAACCATGAACCCATAAACCATAAGCCCATTAACCATAAACCCATGAAACATTAACCCATAAACCGTAAACCCATAAAACAAAAACCTCTAAACCATAAACCCATAACCCATAAACCCATAAACCATAACTGATAACCCATAAACTGTAAACCCATAAACTATAAATCCTTAAACCATAAAATATAAACCCATAAATCATAAACCCATAAGCCCATTAACCAGAAACTCATAAAACATGAACTTATAAACTCATAAACTATAAACCCATAAACCATGAAATATAAACCCATAAACCATGAAATATAAACCCATAAATCATAAACCCATAAACCATGAACCTATAAACCCACAAACCATAAATCATGAGCCCATGAACCATAACACCATAAATCATGAGCCCATGAACCATAACACCATAAATCATGAGCCCATGAACCATAACACCATAAACCATAAGCCAGTTGAATCTAAAAACTATAAGCCTATAAACCATTAACCCATAAACAATAAACCTATACATCATAAACCCATAATCCATAAACACATTAACCATGAACCTATAAATATAAACCATAAACCTATAAACCATGAATCCATTAATCATAAGCTTATGAACCATTAACTTATGAACTATGAACCATGTACCATAAACCCATAAACCATAAACCATAAATGCATAAACCTATAAACCATAAACTCATAAATCCATAAACCATAAGCCCATAAACTATAAACCCAAAAATCCATAAACCATAAACTTATAATCCATGAATCCATTAAACATAAACTCATACACCATAAACCATAAACCCATATTCTATAAACCCATAAAACATATACTTGTACACCATAAACCTAGATATCATGAGCTCATGAACCATATACTCATAGACTGGAGACTCATAAACCATAAACCCATGATCTATAAACCCATAATCTATAAACCCATAAACTATAAACCCAAAAGCCATAAACCCATAAACAATAAACGCATAAACCCATAAATTCATGAAGCCATCAACCCATAAATCATAAACCCATGAACTATAAATCCATAAACCATGAACCCATAAACTATAAACCCATGAACCATAAACCCATAAACCATAAACTCATAACCCATAAACTATAAACTTATAAACCAGCAACCCATAAACTTATAAACCATTAACCCATAAATTATAAACCCAAAAACCATAAACCATAAATCCATAAACCCATAATTCCATAAACCATAAACCTATAAACCTCAAACCCATGAACCCATAAACTATAAACTTATAAACCAGCAACCCATAAACTTATAAACCATTAACCCATAAATTATAAACCCAAAAACCATAAACAATAAATCCATAAACCCATAATTCCATAAACCATAAACCTATAAACCTCAAACCCATGAACCCATAAACTCATAAACCATAAACCCATAAACCATAAACCCATAAACCATAAACCCATAAAATATAAATCCATAAACCATAAACCCATAAACCATAAACCCATAAACCATAAACTCATAAACCATAAACCTATAAATATAAACTATTAAATTATAAAACATGAATACATTAATCATGAGCTTATGAACCATTAACTCACAAACTATAAACCATATACCATTGACCCATAAACCATAAACCCATACACCCATAAACCATAAACCTATGAACCATAAATTTATAGACTATAAACCATAAACCATAAACCCATGACCCATAAACCCATAAACCATAAACCTATGAACCATAAACCCATAGACCATAAACCATAAACCATAAGCCCATGAATCATGAACCCATAAATCATAAACCCATTAACCATAAACCCATAAACCATAAACCCATAAAATATCAATCCATAAACCATAAACCCATAAATTATAAACACATAAACCATAAACCTATAAATATAAACTATTAAATTATAAAACATAAATATATTAATCATGAGCTTATGAACCATTAACTCACAAACTATAAACCATATACCATTGACCCATAAACCATAAACCCATACACCCATAAACCATAAACCTATGAACCATAAACTTATAGACTATAAACCACAAACCATAAACCCATGACCTATAAACCCATAAACCATAAACCTATGAACCATAAACCCATAGACCATAAACCATAAATCATAAACCCATGAACCATGAACCCATAAACCATAAACCCATTAACCATAAACCCATGAAACATTAACCCATAAACCATAAACCTCTAGTTATTATCCATTAGTAGAGTTTAACGACAGTGTAAATAATTCCTTTAATAATGATACAAACAACTATTAACTGTCAATAATACTTTTTTATTGCTGGTTAATCATACAACGTTTCAGTCATATTTTTGATGGCCCTTTTCAAGTTGAAAAATTGATTTAAATTAATTTACATAACTATGAGTAAACATTCTTTTCCTGAAACATAACATATAAATACATATAATTTTTTGACTTGATAAAATTTACAAAATCAATGACAATTAAAATATCAAAGTCTTAATTATAACCTTTCAACTCTCCAAAACCAATAATAAATATTATACAATCTATTAAAAAACAATTTTACAATAAACATTGCTATTTAAACAATTAATAATAGAAACCATTAAGTAGTATAGGTTTCAGTCTATAGTATAAATAAGCTATAAAAAAACACGATCAAACAAGAAGCAGTGAAGTCGTTCACAACAATAGTTAAACAGAAATCATAAGGAGGATAACACAATTGTGAGCTACCAAATTAAAAGATATTTATGTAGTAGGGCGCTGTTGTCGTATGTACACATTAGCACATGGGTGTGTGTACTTTGAATTAAATGTATTAATTATAAAAGAATAAGAATAAAAGAGAAAGCGTAAAGAACAATTTGAAAGATTAATTATAGTAAACTAATGAATACTAATATAATTATATACATATATACACACATATATATATATATATATATACACGGTGGGCCATTTTAATCTTCGCACTCAATTTTCTCCGAACCTACTGTAGCTACAAAAACAGTTCAAGAGCAAAATTGACCGTGACAGTGGGGGCCATCTAACTGCGCCCTTAATTCTGACCTTGAAGTCTAATTTCAAGGTCATTTGAAGGTCAAGGCCATTTTTTAAAATAGATATACCTATTTTTGACTGTGGATTTGAAAAGAGCGGGAAATTCTAAGATAAGTTTGTCCCAGGTCAACATTGATTTGGTGACCTTTTCAAGGACAAAAATCGAGGTCAAATGTCTAAAAATCGATTAAATGCCCTTTTTCTGCATTATCTTGGTATGTTGATAAATGCAAATGATCTAAGTAGTGTTAAATGGTCATTTTAGTTCCAAGGTAAAAGGATCTTGACCATTTTGACCTTAAGGTCAAATTTCAAGGTCATTTTAAGATCAATAATATTTTTTCGGTAATAGAAATTCCTATTTTAAGACTACGAATTTAATAATATTAGTTAATTTCACGCTAAGATCATTCTAGGGAAAAGTTGATTTTATGACCTTGGAATGGTCCAAAATCAAGGTCAAATATTGAAAAACTTATCGAATGCTCGTTATCTAAATTACACTGGTTTCCTTACACTTTTGGTGTATGGGTATGAAAGAAAAGTTCAGAAAAAATTCGTGCAAGGCGGAGGGGGCCTCGGCCTGTTTTTGACACTGCAGTTAGAAAAAGTGACACTCAAAGTGATATTTTAAGTTTGTTGTGTCGTGAATGGATCTGAAGAAGGTCAATTCAAGATTAAATAACATAATATGCTTATCCCATCTTTAGCGTTACCCAGGAACAGCGACGTGGACGTAATAGGATTGTGTTTCCTTTGGGGTGCTAGATTATAGTGAGTCCCTTTGCCTATCACATCGGAGTGCTAAATTATTGTGAGTCCCCTTGCCTCTTACTCTTTTAACCACGAAGCAAATGTTCAAAACTACCTCTATTTACTTTAGATACAAAGTTAAGCGCCTTCGAAAATGATGTACAGTCTTCAGTAGAGTTTGTCTCGGAATTCCCGCATATGCTTGACGAATGCGATTTTGCATGTTTTCTCTAGTTGTAGGCCGCTCTTTAAAAATAATATTTTTTAAGAATCCCGACAAATAAAAATCTGGAGATGTTAAATCAGGTGAGTTAGGAGGCCAATTAACTGGTCCTCCTCTACCGATCCATCTTTCATGGTAATTTTGATTCAAAAATTCTCGGACCATTCGTGCAAAATGTGGCGGTGCACCATCTTGCTGAAACCACATTCTTCGTCTAGTTTCTAAATCAACATCTTCCATCAATTCTGGCAAGTGGTCTCTTATTAACTGCAAATAGCTGTCTCCATTACCATTTCGCTAAAAAAAGTAAGGGCCAATCAAATATCCATTTACAATCACACACCATACCATAAGGCTCCAGCGATGCTGATGATCTACAGCTCTGTGCCAATGAGGATTTTCATTTGACCAATAATGACAATTGTGCCTATTTAATTGTCCATCGCTATAAAATTTAGCTTTGTCAGAAAAAAGGACATACTTGAAAAAATTGGGATCATTTTCTACAATGTGTAACGCCCATTGGCAAAATTGAGTCTTTGTTTGCATATGATTCCTTGTCAGTTCCTGTACGAGCGTGATATAGTAAGCATGGTAATTAAGTCTATCTAAAATTCTCACAAATGTTCGTCTTGGAATACCAACATCCATTTCTATTTAACGACTGCTGACATGAGGATTAAGATAAATAACCGCAAGAATAGTTATAACACGAGAATCATCTCCGTTGTACTCATGACACCTGCGTTGGCGAGCAAGACGTCCTCGACAAGCTCTGTCAGTTAAATTATGTATTGACCTATCACTGGGATGTCTTCTATCTGGAAAGCGTTCAGCGTAAAGTCTTGCTGCAACACGATAGTTATTACGACATTCCCCTGAAACCATTATCATATCAACAATCTCATTTGAAGGATAGTCAGCCATTACAACAGTTTTTAAATTTAAATAACATGTTAAGTTGTAATTTATATTTCAAGTGTAGTCCAACAAACATAAAATTTTTGATAATAATAAAAAAAAGTGAAGAAGTAGTAATAGTAGTAAATGATGACTTTCGTCTAGCTTGGATTAGATACTATAATATTTTTGTAAAAGATTATTTTTAAATCAAAAATAATTTATTTAAGAAGGGGCCGAACTATCTGTCTTTGTCTAATAGCATTTTTCATCATTTATTTAAACACTATCCGGTATAACAAGAAAAAAATAGCAGCCCCCGCTAGATATTAGTATAATAAGTAAATTTTGTAATAGCAAACAAATTTTTTCACTGCGTAGTTTTTGAATAATTAGAGACCTACCAAAAAAAGATAGGTTATATTCTAGATTGCTAGTAGGTCTCTAATTAGTCAAAAACTATGCGGTAAAAAATTTGGTTGTTATTACAAAATTTACTAATTATACTAATATCTAGCAGGGGCTGCTAGTTTTTTCTTGTTATACCGGATAGTGTTTACATAAATGATGAAAAACGCTATTAGACAAAGACAGCTAGTTCGGCCCCTTCTTAACACAAACATGACTCTACATATTTCTTCAATTACTACGAAGAACGCTTTAAAGAAAATTAAGTTATAAGATAAAACTAAATAATGAGTACACGAAAAAACTAACACACATGTATTTGTAATGTCACGTATCATCATGAACGTGTAAAAAAATACATCGCTGAGCGTTGTGCTTTTCACAGCGTTTGGCGATGTATGTCATTTCGATGCGATATGTTTGTCATTTATCGTACTATGTATTGCTGCTATCCATAAAACATTAGACAGTTATAGGTTATGCATATGCATTTATACTTTAAAATATGAAGCAAATATTCAAAATTTCATTCTTTCAATTTTCATACACAGGAAAATTTAATTTTTCTGCACAAAAAATCCCTTGCGTTATTCAATCTGTATTTTTAACAAAACAGCCAACATATTTATAATATCAGATAAGTTGGTAAGAAAAATCATTGCTATTATGGTGTCGTTCACTGCTAAAACCTGTGACGAACATTACATATAGCAGTGCGTCAGTCTTTCCGTGTAGGGACAAAATTCAATATGAAAATTTATATATCGTTCTTCGTAAAATATTATTTTCTAATCAAAAATAGCCAAAAAAGAATATTTTAATATCTAATCCACGTTTAAATTCATTTATTGCTATTACTACTTGAGTCTTAATATTATTATCAAAACTATTTTTATTTTTGTTTATTGCACTTGAAATATTAATTACAACTGAATAGTGCTATTTTAATTTTCCACTTTTGTATAACCTTGAAATAAAATTGTTGATATGAAAATGGTTTTAGAGGTGTGTCCTAATATTTTAGTGCTGCGCTGAGACTTTACGCTGAACGTTCTCCAGACAGAAGACATCATACTAGGTATTTCAGCATTTGACCTTGACATAACCTTCCAAAGGTCATTGAAAATATTTTAAAATGCTGTTTCCGACGTAAAATTTTACACTCTTTTAAGTTGACCTTGAAATGACCTTAAAACTGAAGTTCAAGGTTAAAATCAATCACACCAAAAAGTCCAGACAAAAGTTGTGCATGGCGAGGCTCCCTTCACCCTGCACAAATTTTTTCTGAACTTTTCTTTCATACCGATACATCAAAAGTCTTAAGAAACCAGTGTAATTTAGATAACGAGCATTCGATAAGTTTTTCAACATTTGACCTTGATTTTGGACCATTCCAAGGTCATAAAATTAACTTTTCCCTAGAATGATCTTAGCGTAAAATTAACTAATATTTTTCAATTCGTAGTCTAAAATAGGAATTTCTACTACCGAAAAAACATTATTGATCTTAAAATGACCTTGAAATTTGACCTTAAGGTCAAAATGGTCAAGATTCTTTTACCTTGGAACTAAGATGAGCATCTAACACTACTTAGATCATTTGCATTTATCATCAAACCAAGATAATGCAGAAAAAGGGCATTTAATCGGTTTTTAGACATTTGACCTCAATTTTCGTCCTTGAAAAAGTCACTAAATCAATTTTGACCTGAAAGAAACTTATCTTAGAATTTCCCGCTCTTTTTAGATCTGCAGTCAAAAATAGGTATTTCTATTCAAAAAAATAGTCTTGACCTTCAAATCACCTTGAAATTGGATCTTAAGGTCAAAATCAAGGGCGCAGTTAAATGGTTCCCTCTGTCACGGTCAATTTTGCTCTAGACCTTTTTTTTGTAGCTTCAGTTGGTTTGGAGGAAATTGAGTGCGAAGATTGAAATGGCCCACCGTATATATATAGTGTCCCATTTTAAAGAAATCGCCGAGATATTTTCGACAGTTGGCATTGTATAATAAAATTGTTCAGACGAAAGTTATTCGGACGATAGGCAATATCTTTTTATGGAATCAGTTTTGACCTTGAGATTTATTTTCAAGGTAGTTTGAAGGTCCAAGTGATTTTTTTAATCAGAACCCTTTCTTTGATTCCGGATTCAGAAAGAGCAACAAATTTTACGTTAAAATAAGGTATTATGTGTGGGGGCGGTTGACCCCTCCAAGGTCATGTAGGGGTTAAATTTATTATTTTCTTCATCTATGCACATGAATGATCGGGCAAGGGTGAGGTTAATAGTATTAATAATAATAATAACAATAATCCAATAACCCAAAACCTCAATAACCTGATAACCCAAATAACCAAAACCCAATAAGCCAAATAAATAAAAGTCCGTTCATCTGAACATTTGCTTATTACGTGTGTTCATACCACATTTAAGTACGTCAATCAATCTAACCAATCTGGGCAAAGAGGAAGGCAAGGTATTGATTACCCAGCCAATTGAGGCAAGGTGGGAACGCCCAGCCGATCAAGGGAAGACGCTGGCTACCCAGCCAATGAAGGCAAGGAATAGATTATCCAGTTAATTAAGGTAAGGTGAGAGCGCTTAGCCGATCAAGACAAGACGATTGCTACCCAGCCAATTAAGGCAAGGTGGGAATGCTAACATTTATCTCATAAGATATTCAAAAATAGCCCCGTTGAAATTTATGCAATGTTGAATTCTACGTTCAAAATTTTTAACTGTGGACAACAAAACGTGACCCGGAATAAATCTACAAGCTTGTGTGATGCGTTGCATCATATCTTGCCGTGTTATTGGTTGCTGTGCATAAACAACATTTTTCAAGTAGCCCCATAAAAAGAAATCTGGACTTGTCAGATCTGGTGATCTTAGATACCACTCAGTAATTTTACTACCAATGCCTATTCATCGTCTTCAGTATCGTAGGTTGAAGAAGTAACGAAACATTAGTGAGCGATGACACGATGCACCATCATGTTGTAGCCATAATCGACGTCTTGTTTCCAAGTCCATATCTTCCAATAATTTTGGTAACTCATTCTACAGGAAATCAAGATATATTGCACCGTTGACATTTTCATCGAAAAAATAAGGTCCTATAAGATAACCATTTATTATACCGCACCAAACTACAAGGCTCCATCTATGCTGATTATCAACATCGCGTACCCAATAAGGGTTCTGAATAGACCAATAATGACTATTATGGCGATTGAGTTGTCCATTACCATGAAATGTAGCTTCATCCGAAAATATTACGTATCTAAAAAATTCAAGATCTTCACGGATACTTGCTTGTGCCCAATTACAGAATTCGGGTCTGCGGCGGAGATCATCTGGCATCAAAGCTTGAATCAAAGTTATGTGATACGGATGAAATCTGTGAAGCCAAAATTTTAGACCAGCTGTTGACCTTGGGATTCCAGTACGTCTCTTAATGTCACGCAAAGAGATATAATGATCCAAATCAACCATTGCCAAAACGTCGAGAATTCGTGGATCATCGTTGTTCTGTATCATAATGCGACGACGATTTCTGCGTATTCGTCGTCGACGTCTCTCTCTTTGTTCAATGATTCGGATTCTCACGTAGTCCTGGTAGTGCAGCCTCCCTGGATAATTTTGGCGATAATACCTTGCCGCAGCACGATATCGGCCTTGACATTCCCCGAGAGACAACAGAATGTCAACAATTTCGTTTCTCGAATAATCCGGCATATTTAGTCCTTTTCAGTCGCTAGATACTAAGAAATTTTCACGTGAACTATCCTGAGAAGGGCTGTCCACGATTCACCTCTGTCATAAATAATACTAAAGAAGTGTTATTTAACGATTTAAATGAAACTTTGTAGGCTTGTCCGGAATCACACCGGGAAAAAGAATAAAAATAATTTGTTTTCCCACAAGATGGAAAATAATTATTTTCATGAAGGCTTCGAATATATAAAGTGTATAGCTGGATAAGTACGTTAAAATGGCCTGTCCTTCGATTTTTTTAGAATTTGGCCCATTTATTTATCATGTCGAAAAACTCCGATCCTGAAAGTTACAGCTCGCTAGACTTAAAATTGGCTTCCTAACCTCAAAAAATGTGATTTTCAGTTTTTGAAGCATATCTCTGCGAATTTTTAACCGATTTGGGTGATTCGAAATCGAGATTAAAGCGAATCATAATGCGCATATAAGCTTAATATTTTTAGCGGTTTTTTAAACCAAAACATAACCTAAAAATAGGTTTGAAAATTTCTAAGTTGCGTAGAAAAAAAACTATTGTTTGGATTTTTTTTTAATTCACCTCAAAGTCTTCTTTTTATTTAAACTTAGTACCATAAATTTTGTCAGACTTTTTAAAAGGGTGGAAAGTAGTTAAAATAATAAAAAACCCAAATTCCCACTTATTTTTGGGATTTTTAGAGTATTTAAACAATTTCAAAGTACAATTTATGATAAAAAATGAGTTCAGCGACCCAAAATACCCTTTATTGTGAGTTTTTGGTTACATTTTTTCACAATATCTTGCTCAAATGTCGAAAACGCGTTTTGATACTGTATACGCCGTAAAAACTCACGTTATCTCGGTAATGATCCAAGGTGTTGACTTAATGTTTATTGAAAACATCATTTTTCTTTCAAAAATGCTATATTATTAATGACATAAAAACTCACATTTTCCATATTTGACACAGTGCTTTTGATGTTAAGCTAAACACTAACCTTTAAAATAAGTTATCTACCAACAAATTCGTTTAGATATAATGGTGAGTCACGTTTCTGTTGAATAAGGGAGAGTATATGCGCGAAAAAAATAAAATACAAAACGCTGTCAACTGCCTTAGCACAGTGCTTTAGAGTTCTTTAAGTTCGAGTAATTAGACTTTATTTTTTTTAATGTAATTCTAATATAAAAAATGATTTACCAGTAATATTTCCTAATATTTTTATAAAGCTCATCTTAATAAAGTTTCATAATTAAATTTGGCATTAAGAAAAATAATAATGTAATGAAAACAAAGCTTATTTGATAAATAAAAAAGGAAATCAATAGAGCATGCAAATTTTGGAACATATGCATCGAGTACTTCACGTAAAATAAAAAAAGGGAAAAAAATCAAAATTATTTTAATTCTTTACTTATAAAAATTATTTAATGACAATTAATTAGTTTATTATAAAATAAAAAATTATTTCAAAATTTCAAAAACACTTATGTCGATATAGTTATTTTCTTGTTCTGAAAATAAAATAATGAGAATATTTAATTTTCAGTCATATGCAGTAGGCTAAAACCACTAAACATATCGTCAGGTTGGCGGAAAAACATCATAACTCAGCTCAACTCTTAAAAATTTAGAAATTTTCAAACCTATTTTTAGGTTATGTTTTGGTTTAAAGAACCTCTAAAAATGATAAGCTTATGTGCGCATTATGATTCCCTTAACCCAATAACCCAATAACCTTCTACTCGTACCCAATACGGTACAAAGGCATACATTTTTTTAAGTTAAGAACTCGTATATGCTTATCGTGCCCACCATCATTAGTCTTTTATAAATTTAAAAATAAAATTCTTATTTTAAAAATAATTCATCAATTGATCAAATATCCTATATTATATTAAAGTGAAACCACTTTTTTCCGTTTTTCCGGTCTCCGGTTCTCCGCATTCGTTAAATCTTTTGGCAATAAAAATAGCAATTTTTTGTTGGGCCCTATATAATTAGTCATCATTAGTCATAAGCATATTTTTTTGGGTGTTATATTTTTTTAGGCCTAATATTTTTTTGTCTGTGTATTTTTTGGGCTTTATATTTTTTTAAGCCTTATATTTTCTTGCGCCCTATATTTTTTTGGGCCCAATATTTTTTTGTCTCTTTATTTACAACTTTTTTTTAGGTTTATATTTTTTTTAACCTTATATTTTTTTTGGGCGCAAGATTTTTTTTATTATTATATTTCCTTGGTTTCTATATTTATTTGGGCCCAATATTTGTTCGATTCTTATAATTTTTTGGGCCCAATATTTTTTTGATTCTCATATTTACTTATGCTCTATATTTTTTTTATTCTTTTATTTTCTTGGGCTCCATATTTTTCGGGATGAATATTTTTATGAATCTTATATTTTTTTGGGCGCAATATTTTTTTTATTATTATATTTTTTAGGTTCCCAAATTTTTTGGGCCCAATATTTGTCTGATTTTTCTATTTTTTTTTATTCTTATTTTACTTGAGCTCTATATTTTTTTGATTCTTATATTTTCTTGAGCTCTATATTTTTTTGGGCTTAAAATTTTTTTCATCATTATATTTTCTTGGTCTCTATATTTTTTTGAGCCCAATATTTTTTTGATTTTTATATTAACTTTGGCTCTATATTTGGGCTCCAAATTCTGCCATAATAAACTAAATTTCACTAAATTTTCAATAATGTTCATACGGCTTCTATGTCGTGCAATTGGTAATGTTTGCCTAAAATCTCCTGATACAATTACAGTTTTACCACCGAAGGGTTGGTTTACATCGCATAAATTTTGTAAAAGACGATCAACTGCTTCAAAAGCAAATTTTGAAGTCATGGATATTTCATCTCAAATAATTATTTATGTTTCCTTCGTTTGTCTTCTGCAGAATTAGGCTTAACATTACAAGTTGTACAATCTGTTATATTTAAGAGGACGTTGTATCTCTCTATTCTTTTCCAATCAAAAAATGTAGGTTTTTAAAAAAACTAGTTGTTATTACTAGAAATCAATAGTTGTCCGCAACTTGTACAGTAAAAAACAATATTTTTTCTAATAAGAACACATTATTTTTGATGCTTTGTTTTCAAGAAAAGTTTGACATACTTAAACATCATATTCTCTAGCCTAACTTATGATTTCGTAAGTATGACGAACTTTTTTTTAAAAACAAAGCATCAAAATTAATTTGTAATTATCAGAAAAAATATTGCTTTTTACTGTACAAGTTGCGGATAACTTTTAATCTCTATCAATAATCGTTAGTTTTTCCAAAAACCTACATTTTGCAATTAGAAAAGGATAGAGAGATCCAGCGTCCTCTTGACGGTAGTTTAAATGTTGTATGCACGGTTTTTCCATCGACTAATATAGCTGCTATAGCTGTCCACTCTGTTGGAAAAAATCAGGTGATGAATTACCTGATTTATCAGGTGATTTCTTATGCCAAAACATCATGTAACGATTTTTTTTGTTTTTACACGTTTAAAACCATGTTTAGTCAATTCAGAACAGTTTTTGAAAATTTTTGAAAATTTTGAACTTGGAAAATTTTTTAGATAATTTGGTCTTAGAAAAATTTTTGACTAATTTTACAAAAAAAATTCTAGCTTCAAATATTTCAAAAATTTTTAAAAATTGTTTTGGATTAACTAAGCATTATTTGGAACGTTTAGAAACCAAAAATATCGTTACATGATGTTTTGGCATAATGAATCACCTGAGAAATCAGGTGATTTGTTACCTGATTTTTTTTACCAGGGCAAGCTACACATGAATAATGTATAGTATGATATTTAAAATAAACTATTTAAACGTTAAGTAAATAACTTTTTCCACTTCCACCTGGTCCATCGATAAAAATATATTTTTCTTTACTTTGGTTGTTTAAACTTTTTATAGTAGAGTTGAATATTTGCCTTTGTTTATCATTTGAAGAATTTATTTTCATTTCATCATTATTATTATGATTTAAAATTGTTTGATTATTATCTTTTTCTATAAATGTGCTTATGTTAGGTAAATTAAAATCGTTCAAAGAAAATCCATTGACTTAAATAAATTATTTTTAATAACATTTAATGCAAGATTTTCACCTATATTTTTTTCGTATTTAAGATGGTATAACTTATCTTTATATTTTTCATATAAATCTCGTGCATTTATAGGATTATGAAAATGAAAGAAAATAATTCACAGAGAATATTAAGAAATTTTGTTGAAGATGCTTCTTCCTAACATCTATCCCATTTTTCATCTCCATTAATCAATTGTTTTGCCTTAGCTGCCTCATAAAATGAATTGTACATCACATCATCAACAGTACGCAAAGCTTCAAAAGATGTGGCTTTCTTAACATGTAGTAGTAATAACCTAATGAAATAACGTTCCCTATCTTTCTGACTTACTAAGTACATTCTAATTGGTTTTTCTTTTCTTCTATATCACTTTTTCAGTTTTTCATAAAATGTATAAAAATTTGATATTTCCGAATACAAGTAATTTCGTGCTTCAAAATCTTCTCTATTCAATTCGAAATATGCTGCTAATGTTGTTTCCACATTTTTTTGCATGATCATTTCTTCTTTTCCTTCTTAAAAAATACGTTCTGTTGATTTGCTTCATGAACGCTTAGACGTTTTATAGTATGTAAAGGATATTCTGATAATCTGTGCATTGCTTGAGGTGGAAATAAATATGGTGTATTAATGTATTGTTGGGTTTCGTCATATTCATAATCAACATTTTCATGATTTTCATTCTGAAAAGTGTCTTTATTTTCTGATTGAAAATCCACATTTAATTGATGTATTTTAATGTATGCACAATTATAACCTTTATAACAGTATTTGAATAAATATTCAATGCATGTACAGTGGAACAAGCTTCTACGCTTATGTGTGCATTAAATTTTAATAATAAGTGAGGATTATAAAGAATAACAAATCTATTATCTGCAATTCTTTCTGTAAATTTATTTTTGAAAATTATTTTGACGCCATCATTTTTACGTTTGCATAATGGATATCCATTGAATTTAAATGTTGTTGTATTTTTTAATTTTTTTGGAAAATTTTCAGTACATCGTTTCATATTTTTACCCATACACGGACAATTTATATTTTGCATACCACAGGGACTGTAAATCATAAATTGTTCATCAATACTATATAATTTTGGTAAAATATCTCTATTTGGGATTTCTGCACTTATTATTTTATCAACTTTTTCGGGAATATCAAATTTATCATTTTTATCTAAGAGTAACAACATATGCATATGCGGTATTTCTCGTTTTTAAAATTCAATTACATAACTATATGCAATACATTTTCGTAATATTCCCTTTTTTATTACTAAATTTTTTAATTCTTCTACTTTTTGATAAAATACTTTTGTTATAATATTTGGTCTATCTATTGCATTTTCATAAATTTCCAAGTTTTTAGTTATTTCTTTCCATATGGGTTACAGGTCATAGTTACAAAAAGGTCAGGTTCACCACGATAATTTACAAGTGTCATTGAGTCAATGTAATTTTGTTTTAAAAATCGTAGACTTCCTGTAAAGTTTGACGGGAATATTACCATTTTTCTAATTTTTGATTAATCTAATTTTGTTTTGTTATGTAAATAGTCCATAACACCTTTGTAACAATCACTTCTTAATACGTTTTTATTTGTCTTATGAAATATAATCTGGAGGTTTCAACTTTTTCAAACGCATCAACAATGAACTGTTGAGATAATTTTCCCATATTAAGAAATGGATTTAATTTATTTTTAACACCAAACCTATAATTATAAAATTTCAAATTATAAATATTAGATTTTCCAAATTTACTTTTCATATTTGGCATCTATCCAAAACCACCATTAGGATGACTAAGCATATATGTCATAGGATCTGTATATTTGCTAATTGTCAGTATACCAATTGGTTTATCATACTGAGAGTAAATGACAATATCAGGTTCAATAGGAGGAAGATCATCTTCTCCAACATATACTATTGCAACTTTATTACAGGTAGGTAGGTGATATCTACTTTCATCCAAATTATTATTGCGAACAATAGACATAGTAACAGTTCTTGGAGGGCAATAGATTTTTGCACATCGTTGTAGTTCTTCTTCTTCTACTTTATACATCATTTTATAGGCTTAAGCATAAGGGTTAATGTCTTTTATCAAGATATCTAAATGTTTCAATAATATTAAATTACTACTATTATATTAAAGGAACGAATTAAGACTTTTTTGTCTTACGTGAATATCTTTTGCATTATTGTCAAATACATACATACACATACACACGTGCATCATTAACATACACGTACACACATACACATACATACATACACATAAATACGTACACACATACTCATACACACATACACATATATACACATGTCCATACACATACACTTACTCATAAACACATATACACATACACAATATCCGTGTCTTCGTCTCCATCTCTTCGTCTTGTCGTCTATGTCTCTCTGTCTCCGTCTCTCCGTCCGTCTGTCTCCGTCCGTCTGTCTCCGTCTTTCCGTCTCCGTTTCTCCGTCTCTCCGTCTCCGTTTTTCCGTCTCCTTCCCTCCATCTCCGTCTCTCCGTTCCCGTTTCTCCGTCTCCATCTCTTCGTCCCCGTTCTTCCGTCTTTGTCTCTTTGTCCCAGCGCTAAAATTAGCAACCGTGAATTCTTAATTACGCAACGCTTACAACAAGAGCCATGTTTTTTAAACCACACTGCGCTCAAAATAGCAGCCACGAATTCGTAACTACACAGCGCTTAAAATAGCATTTGTGAATTCTAAATAGTTGTCGCGTTCTTCATCTTTAGCTCTTAAAATTAATGATTTGAATCGGTATTTTGGTGGTGTTGCGTTTGATCCTCTGGTCCCCTCCATTTCTGATTACATGAATACACTTGCTCTAGATGAACCACTTAAACCCATGTTTAAGTTTAATCCAGTTACTTTGGAGGAGGTATGGATGGCTGTTTGTCATTCAGCTTCACAAGCCAGAGGGTTTGATGCTGTTCCTCAATCTTTTGTCCGTGCGGCATTTCCGGTCATTGGGCCTTTGTTATGTCGCATTTATAACGACTCATTGCGTGAATCCTTATTTCCTTCATGCTGGAAGATCTCACTGGTCACTACAATAAACAAAATCTCCTCTCCTCAAGCTTTTGGTGACATTAGGCCAATTTCTTTATTATCTTTTATGTCCAAGGTTCTTGAACGTCTAGTCCATGATCAACTCTACAATTACCTGACTATGCGACAGTTACTGGACCCTTATCAGACTGGATTTCGAACTGGACATAGTACTCAGACCGCACTACTGAAACTAACTGAGGACATTAGACGCAATATGGACAGACGCTACGTGACGTTGCTGTTGCTATTTGATTTCAGCAAGGCATTTGATACGGTATGCCATGTCTCTCTGCTCAGAAAAATGTCTTCTCTTGACATCTCGCATTCAGTTGTGCGGTGGTTTGCGTCTTATCTCTCTGAGAGACAGCAGGCTGTTATTGATGCAGATGGTAATGCATCTGACTATGTAAAATTAAATACTGGTGTTCCCCAGGGCTCTGTCCTTGGTCCACTGTTGTTTTCTATATACATCAATGATGTGGCTGCTGACTTCCATGCTGATGATCTTCAGGTGTACATTCACTTCCCAATTGCTAAGTTGGCTTCTGTTACTGCTCTCATGAGTGATCAAGCTGTCAGTATTGTTAACTGGGCGACAAAAAATCATCTGAAATTAAATGTGAGCAAAACAAAGACTATTATTATTGGATCTTATTTCTATGTCAATATGCTGCCCTCATTACACATCACTGGTGTTCCAATAAACGGTGATCTTATTAAGTTTGAATCTTCTGTTCGTAGTCTTGGTGTATGGCTTGATAGTAAGTTGAACTGGAAGGACCAAATTGCACATGTGTGTAACAGAAGTCACTCATTGCTCTATAGATTAAATTTCTTTCGAAAAAGTACCACCATTGCACTACGTAAGCATCTCATCCGTTCTTTGCTGTTTCCTTTACTTGATTACTGTTGTTTGGTCTATATTGACCTTTCTGCTGAACTCGATCTGAGGCTTCAAAGGGTCGTAAACTCTGGTATTCGTTACATCTATGGTGTAAGTAGGCGCGAGCACATCTCTGTTTATAGGTCCTCTCTAGGCTGGTTATCCACTTTGGGTAGAAGAAACTACTTCGCTACTACCTTCTTATACAAAATGTTTTTGTCATGCTCACCTTCATATCTTTATTCTAGATATTTGTGGAGCCGGCCTGTGAGGACACTGAGGGGTCATGTGAGACCGTTAACCATTCCTTTTTCATCTACCGAGTATCACCAAAGATCGTTCCTGGTTGTGTCATCGCAACTATCGAACGGTCTACCATCATCATTAAAAGACTCTTAATCGTTGGCATTATTCAAGGCATCAACATATTCGCACTACCTTTCCCTTGAGAATGAGCCTCTGCTCCGACCTAGGCTTTAATTATTTTAATTACTGTATCTTTATTTTAATTATATTTTTACTTAGTATCTCATTTTATATATATATATATATATATATATATATATATATATATATATATATATATATATATATATATATACTTACAATTTGTATTATTTTTGTTGTACAACATAATGTACAGTTAATAAATTTAAATATCTATCTATCTATCTAAAATAGCAGTCATGTTTTTTAAACCAGATAGTGCTCTGAAAAGCAGTCGTGAATTTCTGAGTACACAACGCTTACAGAAGTTTCAGCGTTATTCCCCATTACAGCACTTACAATAGCAGCCATGTTTTTTTAACCGCACAGTATTTGAAAAAGTAATCGCGTTTTTTTAATGGCACAGAACTAAAAATAGCAGCCGTGTTTTTCAACCACACAGCGCTCAACTCTACTCCATAATTTTTTATTTTTTTATATTAAATATTATATCAGAGTTTCAAATATGTTCGATTTTATTTTCTCATTCATTATATTTAATTTTTGTATTGTGGTTTTATAATATTTCTTTGTAAACAATGTTTTTAGTAGAGATCATTTCATCTTTAACTTTTCTTGATTTTTCTGTCAATAATATTTTCAATTCTTTTCTAATAGTTGTCCTTGAAAGTGCCACGTATAATTGCCCATGACTAAAAATTGGTGTTGGTAAATACACTCCTACTTTTTTAACTGATTGTCCTTGTAACTTATTAATAGTCGTTGCATGAGCAAATTTACAGAAAATTATTTTCTGGTCATCTGGAATGGCAGTTCATCATTTGCTAATAAAGTCATATGTGGTAAGAATATAGTGCTCCCTTTTTTACTTCCTGTTAATATTTGTGCAATAATAGTAAATTATTCTATTTTCGTTAATCGGGTTGCATCATAAAGTCTTTCATACGAATTAACATTTCTTAGAAGCATTACTATAGCTCCTTTTCTAAATTGTAATCTATGTAGAGGTAAACCGTTGGGCGTTAAAGAATTTAAAAATTCCGTTTGCAAAATTGCGTCTTAACTTTCGTCATTCACATCTTTTGCAGAGTCAATGCTCAAGTACTCAATTACTGGTTAATTTATTTTTGATAAAATTTTTTCATTTATTTCTGTTACATCTACGTTTTTCAGTGCTAATATAATATTTTCGTAATAGTCACAATTTTCAATATTTATATTATGCCCGTAAATTTCATCAATTAGATTGCCCTTTGACAATATTTCTTTTGGAATTTGTATAACTTTATTTCCTTATTTTATATTTTGAATGAAAATTACCATTTCCTATATTAAGTAACCAATTTTCAAATTTATCATCTGATTCCGATAAACGTTCATTTTCTTTCAAAGACATACATTGAAAATGTTTCCATTAATAGCTTTTTTTTGACACAATTTTTTACCATCTTTGTTCTATTTTTATGTTCTACTATTGGCAATGTTTGTCTAAAATCACCTGATGTGATAAATGTTTTCCCTCCAAACAAATAATTATTATCACATACATCTTAAAACATGCGATCGACGGCTCCAAAAGCGTATTTTGAAGTCATTGTAATTTCATCTCAGATAATAATTGATACATTTTTCATTTTTTTACCTATTTCGCTGTTTGCACTAATATTATATATTGTGTCTTCAGATATGCTTAACGGTAATTTAAATGCTGTATGTACTGTCAAACCATCTTGTGATAAATTAGCCGCTATACCTATCTATGATACAACTAAATAGTTGATTTCATGAATTTTCAGATAAGTTATAATCGTATTTAATAAAAAGCTTTTACCACTTCCACCTTGACCGTCTATATATATACTTTTCAGTGCATTTGTATTTAATAAATTTATTACTGTATTTAAAATAGCTGTTTGAGTATTTGTTAGACTATCAATAATTGACCGAATATTATTAACATTATTTACTGTACTATATTCAATATCATTATTTTCAATACAGTACTCTAAAGTAGGTAAATCAAAGTCACTTAATTGGAATCCATTATTAGTTAAAATATCATTAATTATGCTTAATGCATATTCTTCACCCTCTTTGTTGATCCATTTTTGGAAATATGATAAAAATAGATTTTATATATTTCATATAATTTTCGAGCATGAATTGGATTGTGAAATGTACAAATGTAACTAAATAATTGACAAAGAGCTTTTGGACAACGAGATTTAAATGATTCTTTCACACATCTATCTCATTCATCATCTATTCCAATCAAATTTTTTGCTTTTGCTGCTTCAAAGAATGTTGGGTATGTATTTCCATCAAAAGTTTCTAAGCTCTCAAAAGATGTTGCAGCTTTAACGTGAAGCAGAAGTTGTCTTGAGAAAAATCTTTCTCTTTGTTTTGGATTAACTGAGTACATTCTGGTCAGAATAGGTTTCATAATTTTCATTCTTTTCGTCCATGTTTTATGTATTTGATTAAAAACATAATGTTGCGGTATACCAGAATAAAAGTAATTATGTATCTCAGGGTCACTTTTATTAAGTTCAAACGATGCTGTTAGTGTTGTATTTACATTTTACTTCTCAATTTTGTGTTCAGATCCTTCTTTAAAATACACATTTTGTTCATTTTCATTATTTACAGCTTATCTATGAATTGCATGTGAAAGTTCACTAATATTATATTCCAATATGCGATGCATAGCTTCTAGCGGGCAAACGTATCTTGTATTTATATATTGTTTGATTTTATCCTAAAACATATCCAAATCATTCATTTTATCCGTTTCATTATTAGTATTACTTTCAGTATTTATTTCACTTGCTTTCATTTCTATAAATGCACAATCATGTCTTTTGAAGCAGTATTTAAATAAGTATTTTATAACTCCTATTGTTGAACATAATTTAATATTAATATGACAATTAAACTTTAGTAATAAATACGAGTTATAAAAAACAACAAATCTATTGTCTGTCCACTTGTTTTTTGTGTATAATATCTTATTTTCATCATTTCTTCGTCGATAAATAGGATAACCATTTGTCATTATTGTAGTTTCGTTAAATCGTTTCGGAAAATTTTTCGTACATTTTCTTTATCCATACAAGGTGAGTTTTTATTCTGATCTCCACAAGGATCATGGATCATACATTGTTTAACTATTTCATATAATCTGGGATTCTCATTTTTATTTAAAATTTCAACTACTATAAATTTATCAACTTCATGATTATTGTAAATTTTATTATCTTTACGTAAAAATATTAGCATATGTGCATGCGGTAATCCTTTCTTTTGAAATTCTACTACGTATGAATATGCAATGCATTTTCCCAAAATATGTTTTTTAGTAATTTGCTCTAATAATATTTTTAATTTTTGAGAAAATACTTCAACAACAATATCTGGTATATTACTTCTTCATTTTGTCCTATATTGTTTGTGATTTCTTCCTATTTCGGATTGTATGTCACAGTAATGAAAGAATCTGGTTTTTCAATTTTTTGTAATGGTCTAATGTCATGGAATCAAGAAAATTTTAATGTAAGGAACGCGGACTTTCTGTAAAAGTTGATGTAATATAGAACATCTTTGCACTTTTTAATCTATTATTGATTTCATTATTTTTATTTTTTAAGAAATTTATTACGCCTTAATAAAGTTCTGTTCTTAAAAAATCTTTATTTTTCTTTATAAAATATAATCTTGAATTTTTTGTTTGAACCCATGAATATAAGTGGATATATATTTATAAGATCTACGTGTTTACTCATATATAGTATTGTTATTGGTTCTTCTGCTTTCGAATAAATACATATGGTTCTTCAAATAGGTAATTCATTTCCTACAAAAACTACTGCTACTTTATTACATTTAGCTTTATTATATCGATGCTTATCAATGTTATCGTTTCGTCTTATAAACATTTAAACATCCCTAGGTATAGTTCTATTTTTAATAAAACGATTATTTTCGTCAATTTCTATTTCGTGCATCATTTTATAAGCTGCTGCGTAAGGATTATTTCTCCTAATTATAGAATCTAATGTATTCAATAATTCAATAAAACAATTTATATCATTTTCTATGCGGCATTTATTTGCTTCTTTGTTATTAAATATGTATAATTGTCCATACTTTCATGATTCATTTTCATCTGCATGTAATGCATATGTATTATGGTATATTTCTCCACAAATACGTATAACTTGAGGACCTTTATTCAATGATTTATTAAATGCTGCACCAAAACTAGCAAATTCTAAGGCGTTATTATATGATCTTATGCATTTTTTAAAATTATTACTTATCATAGAATTTCCCGTAAGTAATTTTTTAATCTCTTCAGGATATTCTGGGTCTTCTTCTAATGTTATATTTCCTTGTTTGCAATATGATATAATTTTCTTATTGCTTGACATTTCGAATGCGAAATGTCTAGCACCACAAAAATTACAAATAAAATTTAAATTACCGATATTATTTTCCATGATATAATTTTCATTATTATTGGTCAATATATCCTTAGCAATTTGGTAATAATCCATATCATTTTGATTTTCTCTTGTTTTGAATTTATCTTTGTTTTTTTCATAATAATTTTTATTTTTTACTGAAGTAATTGATATTTGTATATTGATAAAGTTGAGGAAGTTTTGAAAGATGATACTTCATATAAAATCAGTAAAAATAACCCCTTAAATAAAATAGAGGAATTAGCTGACGAACATATAAAACAAATTAATAATATTAATGCATTTGATTTCAAAAATAAAATTTCCTTAATTTCTAAAAAAACTAACTTAGCCAAAGCTCATGGCTTAATTAAATTGGACACGAAAAACCACCCTATGCGCATCATTGTCTCAGCTTGTAATAGTCCAATTTATATTTTATCCAAAATTATTTCTGAGTTTTTATCTAATAATCTTCCAAAAAATCCACATTCTTTGAAAAATAGTTACGAAATAAAAAGCAAACTTTCAACCTTTGAACTTTCTAATGATTTTATGTTTTCCAGTTTCGATGTTGTAGCTTTATATAATAATGTCTATGTAGAAGCAGTTATTAAATCCATAGAGAAAAGATGGCACCTTCTCCATAATAAAACTAAATTAACACTTTCTGAATTTATCAATCTTATCACATTTATCATGGAGAACAACTATTTCGTATTTAATAATACAATTTACAAACAAATTTTTGGTTCTGCCATGGGCAGCCCCATTAGCCCAATTCTAGCTGACTTAGTCATGCAAGATTTGGAACAGGAATGTCTGTATAATCGTGGTTCTGATAATATTTTATATCACAGATATGTTGATGATTGCCTTCTTTGTTTAAACAAACATAAGTTACCAGATATTTTGAATTTTTTTAATTAATATGACAGTAAAATTCAATTCACATATATAACACCCATTAACAACATTTTAAATTTTCTAGATATATTAATAGTAGTAAAGAATAATATCATTTATACAGATTGGTACCGTAAACCCACTCGTTCTAATAGTTACTTGAATTTCTTATCTCCATCTCCGTTATCACAAAAAATAGCCATAGTCTCTAGTTTGGTGGATAAAAATCTTAAATTATCATCTCCACAATACCTAGAAAAAAACTTTGCTTATATAAAACAAGTTCTTGTTGAAAATTATTACCCTATCGATTTTTTCAATCACCATTTAATACAAAGAATAAAAAAATTTGTTCATAACAACAATAATACAATAACTTGTAATGTCAATAGTAATAGTAAAGAATATTTAATTCTTCCTCACCATCCATTTTTAGAAAAAAAGCTGAACATCAATTGTAAAAAATATTTTATACAGTTAATTTATAAAAACATTAACAAATTAAAATGTAATAACGATTAAGGCAAGGATAAAACTGACTTTAATGATTGTACCAATGTAGTTTATTATTTTAATTGTCATAACTGTAATGTTAAATATGTGGGTCAAACGGACCGTACCCAATAAGCACACATCTGGAAAAAAGAATTCTTTAAGAATTCACGAATGTCCGCTCTGAAGTTAATAAAATATATTAATAAAGTATTCATAAAATATTCACAAAGTATTCTTCCACAAAATTTAAATAAAAAATAACTCTTCAACGTATTTTTATAAATATTTTAAAAGGGTTAGGAAAGTATTCATAAAGAATTCTTTTTTGAAAAAGTAATCATAATCCAAAGTATTCATAAAGTAGTCAAAAAGTTTACTTTTGAAACACTGATTTCCTAGTAACTTAGTCACTTTCAAAAATCGAAAGATGTAATGGATATTTTATCGCTTTTCAGATTGTTTTAAAATCATTTTTAATTTTGATTTTCATGAAATTCAAAATTGAAAACTTGAAATCCCTGATAATTTTATAAATTGTAAAAATTCAATTTAATTAATCATTTAATAATTTAAATATTTTTTATCTATTTTAAACGAAAAAATTGTTAAAATTTTATGAAACAAAATATATAAATATTTTAAGTGTGTTTTAAATAAATTCTCATTTTGAGAATTTAAACAAATATCTAAATCTAAACATTCTTCAATTTAAATTAAATTAACCATGACTTCACAAAAAATTTCTTTTATTAAATTAAGGTATCTCTTAAATATTTAATAAATTTTTACTTAAATTATTCAAATAAAAATGTAGTTTGGCTAATATTACTAACCATGAATAATTAATTAACAAATTTACTAACATTTCTTATGCTTATACCAATGAACATGTACAAGTTTCGAGAATTTATTAACAGATGGGTTGGTAGCCAAGTAGGCTAAGTCATGGGCAACAGTTTTTTTTATTTTGTTTGACATCCTCAAGAGCCGTGGTTCGAATCTCGAACAAATAATTTTTTTTTTTTTTAATTTAATAGCTTATTTTTAATCAATTATAACATTTTTTGTTTTTCATAATCATGTAAAATAGAAGGATTATTTATAATTTGATGATTAAAAAAAGTATTTTGAGAATGTGATTTAATCAAAAGAATTGTTTAAGAATACTTTGTGAATACTTTAAAAACTAAAGTGGTCGGACATTCGCGAATAAACAAAGCAATCATTAAGAACTCTTTATTGGTACTTTCGTTTACGAAAGTATACATAAAGAATTCTTTTTTAATTCTCTCTTTGACACCGTTTGCTTGTTGGGTAGATTAAAGATCAGATTAAATGAACATAAATATGATATTAGAGCTAATAATTTAAAATCGGCTTTGGTACAACATTGCAAATATACTGGACATACATTTAAATTAGATATAATAAAAAAATCTAATATATTAGACCATGAAAGTGATTACTATAAAAGATTATTATCTGAAATGATTTTTATTGAAAGGAACCACACTTGTAATAGAATTATTGATACTGAGAATCTACATAAAACCTTTAAACATTTAATATATAGTTTGAATAACATTCTTTATATTATTAAATTCAAAAATGGTTACAACAACATTATTTTGTAATTATTATAACTTCTTTTTATATTTATTGTTGATGACACATTGTTAATTTCCTTAAATTTATGTTGTTAAATGTTCTTAATTTTTTTATGTATATAGCTACTTGAAGAAGCTCTTATTAAAGTGCAAAACGTTGTAAGATAATTTGAATAAAGGATTGAACAGAGATGGCCAGTAGATGTTTTCAATTTAATTTTTAATAAAAGCTTCTTTCTTACGTAAAGCTTCATTCGCACGTATTTGTTCCAATTTATCAGTACTCATTGTTTCCTTGAATTTCAATTTTGTTATCTTAGTATTTACTAATTTTTCTTCATATTTTTTCGGTTATTTTTCTTTAATTTTTATATAAGCTTTTTTCTTGCGTAAAGCCTCATTCGCACGTATTTGTTTCAATTTATCAGTACTCATTGTTTCTTTGAATTGCCATTTTGTTATCTTAGTGTTTTCTAATTTCTGTTTATATTCATTTAGTTGTTCTTTTTTTATTTTCATATTAGCTTTTTTCTTACGTAAAGTTTCTTGAACACGTCTTAGTTCTAATTAATCATTACTTTTTTTCTCTTGCATTTTCATAATAATGTCTTTTTCTGAAATTTTTTTATATTTATGTGATTGATCTGGTATCATTTTCCTATTAACGGGATTTCGGAGCTGCAGCAATTGAGTTTGGCTTTTTTATTTTATCAATATCTTTTTAAATTCATAAATTAAACAAATATAATGACTTGTCCGCACTAAAGCTGTATTAATACAATAATTTTTGTTAAAATAAAAAATAATTTGGGCTTGTTATTTTTTTATGAGCTGGGATTGGAAATTAGATATCAAACTCGATAAATCTAACCTTAAAATACGATACATTGAAATTGTTTATTATAAGGCTGATTCCATTCAGATTCATGCAGGCCAGTATGCGTTTTACGTCAGTATGCTATTTTGAAAATGATAAAACAGTCAGTTATGTCACCGTCTCTGACGATATTAAACATGATTCGTCTCATGCCCTAATGACTATAAATTTAACTATCGACAACTTAAAACAAAAACATATTGCGCAAGATCTTGATGAAATCATAACCATTTCTGATGGAGCTGCCAGTCATTTTAAAAATAGATATCAATTCTATGAGTTTCAAAACTCAAAAGTAAACAGAAAATGGCTTTTTTCTGCAACAGTTCATAGCAAAGGCGCTTGTGATGGTATTGGTGGTTTAGTTATACATTATGCTACCACGCATAATCTATCTAAGAAGAATGCAGATTTTATTAGAAACGCTGAAAATTTCGCCACTCACGTATCAAAATATACTCCGTCGATCAACATTCTTGTTATCCGCAAGGATGAGTTAGAAGTTTTCCGACAGACAAAAAAAATGGAATAGTTAGGAAATGCAAAAGAAATTAAAGGTATTCAAAAGATTCACTGTAGAAAAAGTAAACGAAACCAAATCTACACTGCCAAAACTTCGAGACATGAGTGGCAAGAAGTAAATTGAAAGGTTTTATTCAAATTCAGATTTTTTTATTCACATTAGTTCTCAATTCATTAGTGTTCATTTCTTAATTGTATCGCATATTATTTGTTCATTGAGAATGACCAAATAATATATTTTAGTATTTAAAAAATTCACCTTTTCAAAATTTGAAATTCAAATAAAATTCAAAGTAAATATATTTATTTAAAGTTTCAGCATTTTTTTTTAAACTTTAAATCGTCATAACTTTTGTTCTAATTGATCAAAATATTCGATCCGGGGTTTATTTTAAAGATTATTGTTGATATTTTTGATATATTAATAAATAAAAGCATAAAAATAGTTGTAAGAACACGTACAGTTGGAAAAATAGTACGATGCGCCATGGTATCAATGTTTTAAAATCAAAAATATAAAAAAAACGTTTAAAAATCTGTTTAAAAAAAATAAGGCAAAATCGCATATTCTCACCTACCCTAAAAGTTAGTATTTTTTATGTATAAAATCATATAAAAATTTCAAAAAAAAAAATATAGTTTTTGAGAAAATCGTGTTTGAAAAAAATCGCTTTTTTTCGGTTTTTCGTAAATAACTCAGCGAGATCAAATTATATTACAAAAATCGAGATCGCATTTAAAACTAGACCAAATTTCGCACACTTTCATTAAAAAACATCCAAAAAGGTTAAAAATTGACGGAGCTATAGTCATTTAAAAGTAGAGGTTCATTTTCAATTTTTGAATTTTCGTTTTTACATCCAACACTAAAATTGCTGTAGTAAAAAAAAAAAAAAATTTTGAGCGTTCTATAAGGTAAATTTTATCTTTATATACATAATAGAAGGTATTTTTATTACTTAGAAGAAAAAAAAAATTCGATAAGTGACGGCCGGCATGGATCTGAATGGAATCAGCCATAACTTTATATGTATAATATTTTGGTGGATTTCTGGAGTTGTCCACACTAGAGTTTAATCTTACAAATTTTTACTTTCTAGCAAAAAACCTCGAATAAATGCATCGTTGATTCATAAGTTAGGATTGGAAATATTACTAGAAGGCGGGCAGCTTTGTCGTGCTTTTAAGTCCTGTTACATATAAAGCTTCTTTTTCATCTATTTTTTTTATTCTTTTTTTTCTTTATTCAATTTAATCTTAACTATCCTCATTTTATTACCGTTATAATTTAAGTGGATATCATCGATTCCCATTATATCATTATCTGGTTTTTAAAAATTCGTATTTGAAATGTCATTGTCAATTTCCATCAAAATTGTCTTATGATACGAATTTTTTTGTTTATGATACATTTCCATGATCTTTTTTTGTTCTGCCAATAAATGCATTTGTGAGTTTTTTTCTAATAGTTCAAGCTCGGCGAAATCTAAATTTAATGGTATTTGATTGAGACGTTGCTCATGACAAAAACTCCTCCGTATCAAGTCCGGTGGATTATCGTAATTAATATTTGCATTATTATAATTTTTTAAAACTGGAAACATTCTTATTTGTTGCGTTTTCAAAATTCTTGATAAGCGTAATCGCATTTGAGAAACATCATATCTTAAACAACATAAACCTTAATTATAAAGTATTGCAATAGCAAAAACCATTGCGAAAACGCCACAATCATAATTATTTGTTTGTGATTGTACTGTTTTGAATACTATGCTCAATTCTGATTTGTTTGGAAATAATCTGTTTATATAAATCTTATGCTCATTTTGTAGATATTCAAGATTTAAACTGTTATATATGAATTACCTTATTATTATAATACACACAAATCCGGTGACCCTTTTCTAAATTTCCGAAAAATAATAACTGTATAAATTCTCCATCAATCGGTACTGATTTAATATATTGTGGTCTTTGAATTAGTGAAGTTAATTGCATGTTGAATGAGGTGTACCGGTTTGAAATATTATTTAATTTTAATATATGAATATCAGTTAACATGAAAGCAATTCCAATATACAATCCTTGTCCTTTAACAATCAATTTATCTTGCTCAGTCAAAACCATTATTGAAAATTAAAATTCTTTTGAGAATTTTAATTCATTTTTAAACGCTCTTATTTAACTTGACTGCCTCTGAATATGTCCTCAAATCTAGCGATTAAAAATTAACGTACTTCTCATTGACTTAGATGGCTGAAATTTTCAGAATATATGTATTTTGTATGACAATACATGATTCTGTAATTTAAAAAATTTTTTTTTATAATTAAATATTTAATAAATATTTAATAAGTAATTTTAATAAATATTAGGCCGAAACATAATTTATGATGTAATTATACATTTAAAAATTATTGAACTTTTTATATTTTTATTTTTAGTTTTTTAAGGAAAGTGTTTCTTTTAAAATTAATTTTTGTTTATTTTTTTTTTACTTTTTAGTTCCTTTAAAATTTCTTTTATGAAATTTTTTCAAAGATATTCACAAAAGAATTGCTTACATATTATCTAATTTAATTTACTGCCTTTTTACTTTAAAAGCTGAAAAATAAAAGAAATTATGAAAAATGCTATGAATTAATTGTTGTATGATAAATAAATAATAATGAAATTTGTAAAAATAATATAACGATAAAAAATGGTTTTTTTCGGCAATTATATATATATAATTTCACACCAACTGGAAGACCAAAAAAATAAAAATCGCTGAAACTCTGAGAATATATTCTGTTTGATACCCAAAATGTGTAAAAAAATTTTCAAGCATTTAGATTGGAAGGATCAAGAGCCATAGATCCTTGGAATTTGGAAATTTTTCGGAATTTTTGGAAAAGTACCAACTTTATAAGAATACTTCTTGTTGTAAATGAAGAGGAGAGTTATTATGACTTTTTACAGAACTAAATCTTGAAGTTTTCTATTAGTTCTTACATGTATTACATGGTAATTGAACTTACTCATTATTTGCTACTTCAGAAAATGCTTTTCGAGGGCTTATTTCCTTCTATTTTCTATTAACTTCAAAATAAATTTTTGATTTTTTAAGAAACTCTAACAACACAAAAACGTTTCAAAACCGTTTTCGAAACGTTTGCTGGTAAACTTATATACGTTTGTAAATTTCGACAAAAATACGTATTTAAAACGTTTTTAGAACGTAAAATATGCCTGCATATTTTAGATTCTCAAGAGTAATGTAACGTTTATAGAACGTTTAAGAAACGTTTAGAAAACGTTTTCTCGATGAAAATTAACGCAAGCTCAAATATTCAAACGTTTCCTTAACGTTTAAAAAACGTTTTATTTGGTATGATTTTTTCTCTGTATAATAATTTTTAGAATGATAAAATAAAACGTTTGGACATATAAGCAAACGTAAGTTTTCACCGAGAAAACGTTTTTTAAACGTTTCCTAAATGTTCCATAAACGTTGTATTACTCTTGAGAATCTAAAATATGCGGACATATTTTATGTTTTAAAAACGTTTTAAATACGTATTTTTGTCGAAATTTACAAACTTATATAAGTTTACCAGAAAACGTTTTTAAAACGTTTTTGAAACGTTTTGTGCTGCTACGGAAAGAGCCACCATTAAGGAGTTATAACAGTTTGAAATATATATTTTTAACCGACTTCAAAAAGGAGGAGGTTCTCAATTCGACTAAATTTTTTTTTTTTTTTTTTTTATGTGTGTTACCTCATAACTCCGTCATTTCTTAACCGATTCGAACAAACTCTTTCTTATCTGATAGAAAATGTCTGCAGGAAGGTCCCATACGTGTCCTATAATTATTGGGCCAATATTCGGTTTGTATGACCCAATTATCAAATTAAGAAAAAAACCGGGTGTTTTGTTTTCTCATTTACCTCCCTTATACTTCGCCTACTCTCTCTCTTACCTGAGCTTGAATATGTATACATGCACACATAACGACACTATGCTGTTGAGCCTTCTTTCTTTCCTGCTATATATTGCTTGGTGGTGTACTAATGCATGCGTTATGAATTAATAATGAAAGTTTAATGTAATTAGTGGGTCTACCTATATTTGCGTTTTTAGTAAGGGGATTTACTAGAAGATAGAAAATAAAAATTTTTTAACAAACACAAACAATTTAAAAAATTTTTAATAAATAAAAACCGACTTTAAAAGTACCGAATAAAAACAAAATTTTTTACAAAAAATAAGATTTTAAAAACATTGCACTAAAAAATGACAAATAAAAAATTTTTAACAAAAAAAAACCGACTTCAAAAAATGCACTGAAAAGTAACAAATAATTTATTATCTTTAGAAATCATACAAATAATTGGTAAAATACAATTTTAGAAGTCGGCGTCTAATTCTAAATCTGTGGTGCGTAAGCAGAACGATTTAGTCCATTTTTTCAAAAATAACGTTCACATTCATTGTTCAAACATAACGTTTACATTTATTGTTAAAAAATAACGTTTACATTCATTGAGGAATTAGACGCCGACTTCTAAAATTGTATTTTACCAATTATTTGTATGATTTCTAAAGATAATAAATTATTTGTTACTTTTCAGTGCATTTTTTAAAGTCCGTTTTTTTTTGTTAAAAATTTTTATGAATGATTTATTTTTCATATTGAATATAAATGTATATTTTCATGTATGATTAATTTTTATATTGAAAATAAATTATACATGAAGATATATATTTTAAACTGTCATAACTCCTTATTAATGGCTCTGACTTACATGATCAAAAATTCATTTTAAAGTTTATGTAAAATAGAAAAAAATAAGCCTGCAAAAAGAAATTTCTGAAGTCGCGAACAGAGAGTGATTTCAATTACCATGTAATACATATGAGAACCAATAAAAAACTTCGAAATTCAGGTCTGTAAAGAATCATGCTAACTCTGCTCTTCATTTACAAGAAGAAATATTCTCATCAATTTCTTTCTAAAACATCAGGATTTTCAGGGAAAAAAATGATTAAGTTGGGACTTTTCTAAAAATTTTGAAAAATTTTCAAATTCCAAGGATCTATAGCTCTTGATCCTTCTTATCTAAATCCTTGAAAATTTGTTTACATATTTTGGGTAACAAAAAGAATATATTCTTAAAGTTTTAGAGATTATTATTCTTCTGCTCTTTCAGTTCGTGTAAAATGTCCCACATATATATATATATATATATATATATATATATATATATATAAGGGGAAAGTGGGGCAAATTTCCAGATGGGGTAACTTTAAGAATGCTTAATAAGCTCACACATAAAGATTTTTATCCGGGGTCAGTAAGATAGATTAAGAATATATATAAAAACGAACTTTTTTATACAACTTCTAGTAGATTACTTGATAATTTGAATTCGTAATAGCCACTTCTTTTTTTTCGCAGCGCCTTCCAAAACTTTTGGGTTGTCTAAAAATACATTTCATAATTCTGTGTGAACGAAACGATTTGTCTCGTAATAGTAAGTTTATAGTATATTAAAAAACAAAAATTTTGACACCTAGTATAACCCGATACGTTAAGTTTAAGCTTAGTACTGACAGTTCAAAGATTTTTAATCGTTTGGGGCGACTTTCCAATGCAATGTTAATTAATACGGATTTACTGGAAAATAGCTTTTTCATTCATTTTATATCAATAATAATTTATTTAATATTCATACGAATATTATTATGTTAATATCATATTTTTTTGATTATTAATGTATTAATAATTAATAAAATAGTCAAAAATTTGAAAAAATTCGTTAAATAAAAAATTTAATTGTATTTTCCAAGTTTAATAGTACAATCGAAAAATAGCCCCAACGCAAAATGGAAAGTTACCCCATACATGGGGCAACTTTCCGAAAAACAATTTTTTTTTCGATCCAAACTATTGTTATGTTAAATGAATAATAAGGAGTCTAGACTAATTTTTTCATTCAGTTTGAAGTCTAAACTTAGTGTTAATGCTTCGGTAGAGTCGATTATTTCACTACCGGAGAAGAAATCTTTTTTTAAAAAAACGTCTGGAATTTAGCCCCACTTTCCCCTATATTTAATCATTAAAAAAAGTTTGTTGTAAAAAGAACTAAAATAAAAATTATTTTGAGTTATTTCTAATAATTGTATTCTTCAATTTATTTACAGTTATTTACGGATATTTGCAGTATCTTCATTTAAAAAATGTATAAATTATAATAAACAATCATTATTTATCTCCAGCCTAACGCTTTTTTATTGTTATTTACAGTTATTCAATATTTTCTTATAATCATTTGCTTATTCACAGTATAAATCTACTTTTAAAAACTAATTTTTATACAAGGTGATAAAATATTTTACTATAAGATAATATATATATATATATATATATATATATATATGTTGCATATCACAAAAAAATTTCAATATCAAAACTAATTCTCTAATGTAAAGAATAAAAAATTAGATTAATAGAATTTTGAAATTTGGATATGGGAATACTTTTTATAAATAACTTTATAATAACTTTGAGTAATGGTAAATTTTTTAAATAACTTGTGGAATTGAACGCTAATTAAATTTAGTTTTAACCTTTTGAGGACGGACTGGTCGATATTTCGACCACTCAATATCATAATATTTTGGTGATTTTGAGGATAATATTATGTTAAAACACTCAAAAATATTATGATACTTAAGTGGTCGAAATATCGACCAGCCCCGTCCTTAAAAGGTTAACATGAAGATAATTATTCAAGTTGGAAATGTATGTAATAAAATAATATAACTATTTATAAGTTATGACTCAATAATAATTTTTTAAAATTTTCATTCATAGTTTAAAATAACATTAAATATATGATGTAAATACATAAAACATATAAGTGTAAATTATTTAAGGAGATGTAAAATGGACAGTACACTTGCGCCGATAAATATTGACTATATTTCCATTGTATTTCAAAATTTTAAATAAAAAGATGCATGAGCATATACTATGTATCACAAAGATTATTCAGTTAAATTTTTAAATAAATCTATTCATTAGTTATTGAGGAGTTTGGGTTCCAATATTATTTACTAATATTTTTCTATTTGGAAACAAAAATCTAAATATCTTGAAAACTAATGATTAGAATAATTTGAAAATTTAATTAAATAATCATCATGGTACATACTACAAGTTAATGGGCACGTTCCGTAAGTGAATTTCAGTTAGAGTATAGCAACACCGCTAATGGGCGGCGGTTTCAAAAGTAAAAAATATAACAGCTGATTTCAAATTTTGAAAATTTGTAAACACGTTTGATGAGTAATTATTGATTGAAGTCATTCAAATATATATTAATATATATTAATAAATAAATATATATATATATATATATATATATATATATATATATATATTAATTTTAATTAAATTTATAGTTTTCAAAGTTTAGTTTAATCGTGATGAACGCAAATGCTGTAATTGGTATGATTTATTTTTAATTCATCATTTTACAACTATGAATAATTTTTATATTTATAATATTGAAAGATATTAATTTAATTTATTGATAATTATTGTTAGGTATTATGTCAAATGGCCAAAACAATTAATAACAAAGCACTAAATAAAAAGTAACTTGGAATTTTATTAAAATAATTAGAAAAATATGTAAAATAAATACAATAAAGAAATTACACTCTTTTAAGAATCTCGCACGCTTTTTTTTTCTTTTACACGCTCAGTCGACAACAACCTTCTCTTTCGACAGTCGCGAATAATCTCTTCTTTACTCATCGCAACGCGCGCTTCCTAGCCACCAACAGTGCTGCCACCTTTCTAATATAGAGAATTAAACTATAAATATAGGAATATATATATATATATATATTAAGATCTGTAACACCCAGCCATCCTATTTTGTTTGGTCTCCAAACAAGTATACAGTTTAGGTAATATAATCATTTAAATGTAGCGGTTTTCGTCGAATCCGTGTGGTACGCTCATTAACATAACTTTTAGAAATATTTTGATTAACCTTTTCGCTATTGCTATCGTCTTCTGAATCAGTAGTCATATCGTCTGCACTATCTTGTTCAAATCCTTTCCATATTTTTAGTTGGCTCCCATGAGCTGTAGTCTCATACCCTCGGTCATTAGCTTCATTAAGTTTTTTGACACGATAAGTATCACTAGGATATACTTCTAAAATGACTAATGGACCACCATAAGCAGATTGTAGTTTTGTCGATTGACCAATAGCGACAGGGTTGCGTTTCATAAACACAATGTCTCCTACATAGAATTTAGCATTTTTATTCCTATTTTTGTCATAACGTTCTTTATATTTTACCTGTTCGCATTCAATATGCTCTCTTATTTTATTTTGTATCACATCAGGTTGCAAATAAGCCTCATTCTGACTAGTGATTTCGCGCAGAGCACCTTCTTCAAAACGTGGCAAATATCCTAATAAACATTCAAAAGGAGGTTTACCCGTTGCAGCGCTTACAGTACAATTTATGTCTCGCTCAATACGTTTATTTTCGCGATCCCATTCATTTTCGCTTTTATTATGAACAGAAATTTTCATTGTGGTAATTAAAGTACTATTTAATCGTTCAATTGGACCGTTAGCCTGGGGGTGTCTACTAGAATTAAGAGTATGTTTTATTCCGTGTTTCAAACAAAATTCTTGCATTTCATGTCCTGTAAAACTTTTTCCTCGATCTGAAATAATTCGATTCGGCGCTCCAAATCTTTCGACAAATTCTTCGAGTTTCTTAACGGTAGTACGAGAACAAAGGTTTTTAAGAGGTGCAAGAAAAACAAATCTAGTTAGATTATCAATTAACTCTAAGATGTATTTATTGTTTCGCGGTGTAGTTGGAAACGGAACTACATTATCTATATGTACAATATCGAACGGACGAGATCCTGGCGGAATAGGATGCAATTCACATTCTCCTGGTCCCGTTTTTCTTTTTGCTAAAATACATTCTATACAATTTTTAATGTGTACACGTACATATCGCCTTAATCTCAGAAGATAATAATATTCTTCAATCAATTTTACCGTTTTCTCTACGCCGAAATGACTTTTCAAATTATGATACCTTGTAACTAAAGATTTACGCATGGCTTTGGGAACTACAAACAATTCTCGTATTTTCTTATCTTTCGATACACGTTTAAATAATATACCGTCACGAATAATAAAATCTTTAATTTTATCTTCTTCAAATTTAGTACGGTCTGTCTTTTCTTTACGCAAAATTTTTAGTAATTCTAAGATGTTTTCATCCGAACGCTGAAATAAAAGTACTTCCGACTCGTTACAGTCTATGCGCTGCAACAATTATCTATAATCGTGCAGTAAGCACGTTTTAAATCTCCCGCGAAACTCGGTAGTAGCAGGATCAGCCGCCAGGTGGCGTCAGTTTTTGCTGTTCCTGCAAGAGGAACAGCGAGCTCGAGAACATATAAGACCAACGGTTCAGCCATCAGGCAAGCACTGTGGACTGTGCTCTCCCTCTCTCTTAGCCGTGTGCGCTCGCTGGCCTAGAAAGAGAGAGTAGATACAGTACTGGCTTCTCTTATATGGAGCTCCCACTCTGTATAAGAGAAGCTTGCTCTCTCGCTTACTCTAATGCATCAAACCATTAATAGTAAGTCGAATTGCAGATAATCTTCGCCAAGTGCGCTCGCTGGCCTAGATTAGATGCAATCGAGGAAACCGCATATACGCTTTATCCTGCCGCCTCCGCTGCATTAAAATTAAGGGTGCCGTCCACCCAAAATTTGATAATACTTCTTATAAACCGCCGATAAAGTAGAGCGCTTCTCGCTCTATTACCGTAAGGGTTCCGTATACCCACTTGTAAATAATTATTTCTTATTGTAATAGTAGTATATTAAGGGTGTCGTCCACCCAACGTTTTCTTCATTAGTCTATAAGATAATATCATTAGTAAATTTAAGTTCTAAGGGAGCGTCAGTGGCGTAACCGGCTAAGGCGCACGCCTTATACGGTCTCTACACTTTCGCTCCAAGCGGTCGGGGGTTCGATTCCCGGTGAAAACACCTGAAATTTTTTTCAGGCTTTTTTCATCGGAAAAAGAATCTCTGAGTGCGATGGGTTAATGTTCCTGACGTGGGTTTTCTCCTGGGGGAGTTTTCCCTACGTCACAGGTCTAAAAAGCCTGGGTAAATGCGGGAACCGACCGTAGAAATCTGCTTACCGACTGCTCTTGGAACGCGGCAGTCCATGATTTCTCGGGGATTGGGTAATTTAGCTTAGCTAAAAATACGAGGTTCTGAAACTAGTTTTAAGATAAAAAGAGGTTAGGTAGGAACATCCTCACACAGAGGTGGTGCGGGATGCCGGTATATAGCCGATAGGCTGGGAATACCAGGGGCCACTAGGGCAGCATACGAAAAAAAAAAAAAAAAAAAAAAAAATTTAAGCTCTAAGAGTGCCGGCTACTCAAACATTCTCTTCAATTGGTAATTTAGTATTAACAAGTTTTTCTTCCACGACCTATGTTTCAGGTAGAGGACGCCACTAGATAACCGACCGCCCGGGCCGTTATCACAGACGAATAACGTCTCTCTTTTAATGTTACCTTTTGTTATTTTATTTATCATCAGCCGATAAGTGGCAGAACTTTATCTTTCGTTATTCATTATTATCAAGAGAACAAAAATTTATTCTTTTTCTTTCTTTGACGCGTCAAACACTTTTATTTTTGGTTTATATAGAATCATTATTTTCTTATTTATTTATGTTGAAATTGTTATCGTCGTTGTACCTTTTCTTTGACTGTCTTGTGACAGAAATAAAGCTAAGGTACTTTCAAGTATAAAATCAACCGTGTTTAAACCCTTTATTTTCCTATTCTTCCGCCGTCCGTCCCAGACCGCCTCCTGCTCCGAATCCTGGTTACTCTCTGAAGCATCTGGCAACAGGAGGCAACTTTTTCTTTCCCCCTCTCCTTACTCATTATATATATATACGTAATAATCAAATTATATAGTATTAAATAAAAAGGAAAGCAAAAACGTTACAGCGCATTACAGAACCTTCTATCATTTTTGCATCATTAATCGAAGAAACTGGGGCTCTCGATAAAGCATCAACGTGTTGCATTTGTTTACCACTTTTATGTTTATTATCCAAATCATATTCTGCTATTTCACTCATCCATCGTGCGATTTGTGAATTCTTCGTCTTCCAAGCATTCAAATGTGTTACGTTTAAGCAATCAGTAATCACGGTAAATCTTATTCCGATTAAAAAGGGTCGTAAACGATTCAAAGCCCACGCAATTGCATATAATTCAAGCCGTTCTGAATGAAATGTTGCTTCTACATCAATAGTACTTTTACTTATAGCATAGACTAAACGCAATGGTTCTTTTTCATTATCAGCTTGTACTAGCATAGCTCCTAAGCCTACCGCGGAAGCATCCGTATGTAATTCAGTTATAAAAGCTTGAGGGTTATAAAGTTTCAATACAGGTTTAACTACAAGCTTAGCTTTAATCTCACGAAACGCTTTGTCCTGTTCTAACGTCCAGTTGAATGTTTCATCTTTCTTAAGTAATAAAGACAACGGTTTAGTTATTACCGCGAATTTAGGAACAAATCGTCTGAAGAAACTAGCTAACCCTAAAAATCTACGTATTTCGTGTTTACTAATTGGACGAGCAAATTCTTCAATAGCACGAATTTTTCTATCGCCCGGTCGCAACTCGCCTTCTCCAATTACATAACCTAAATATTCGATGCGTCGCATACCGAATTTACATTTTTCTATATTTAAAGTTAAATTCGCATCTCCGAGTAATTTTAAAATAATTTTTAAATTTTCTAACAATGTATGCCAATCTTTTCCGTATATACAAATATCGTCAAAAAAATTGAAAACGATACCTTTCTTACGCGCGACACCTAAAACTTTGTCCATAAGCTTAGCAAAATATCGCGGCGCATTAGCTAACCCGAACATAGCTCGTTCAAATTGTCCCGTTTGCGTCTCCGTAATGAAAGCAGTCTTTTCTTTTGCACTATCAGAGAGCGGTAGCTGTAAATATCTGGAAGCTAAATCTAGTAAAATAAAAAGTCTCGCTCCATTTAAACTCTCTAAAGCGTCGTCAAAGTTCGGAATAGGATGATGAATAATTTTAGTTATTTTATTCAATTTACGGTAATCAATCACCATTCTAGGAGTTCCATCCTTTTTACGTATAATAAATGCTGGACTAGCAAAAGCCGAATTAGTCTCAGATACAATACCTACACGTTTATACTCGTTAACTATATCATCAAGTTCTTTTCGATCTGAAGTATTTATTCCATACGGCTTAGCTTGAACGATCACGTCTTTTTCAATTTCTATATCCATTATTACTTTATCCGTTTTACCGAGATTTGACAAACTTTTTGAAATACAATGTTTAAATTTATTTAAGAGACTAACAAGTTCTGCTTTTTGTTGCGTGCTAATCTCTTTATCTACGTTAACTTCATCTTCTTTTATCTCACTACAATTCACGTCTTTTTCCGGCATAGCTTCTAAACTCAAAATTGATTCCCCTAATTTATCACCTATTTCAACTACTTGACGTTTTTCACATATATTTGCAACCGGTATAACAACTTTTGTCGAATCAATTAACACATTCATTAAATTTACAGAACCTGGTTCTAATTCAACTTTTTCAAGAGATCGCGCTTTTACACTTTTATTTTCTTTTATAGACTCTGTATCAATATCAACAAACGTTAAATCATGACCGTAACGCGTATAACTTAAATCACTTGCCTCAGTGAAAGGCCGTCCTAAAACAATATCATGGTGCTGTGCAGTATCGGGGACAACTCTTAATTTTAAACTACGCGGTTTTAGGTTATCAACTTGAATATTTTCAGTTACTATCCCGAAAGACTCGACTACAGTATTTCCAAAAGCTTCTAAAATCGATTTTACTGGCTGCATTATAAAACCTTCACGCAAAACAATAGATGCTTTTATAGTGCATACCGACGCGCCCATATCAATCTGTGCTACAACATTACTTGTACCGATACATACATTGCGAATAAATTTATCACCCGTCTCATTAGCTATGACTTCGGTATTATTAACTAACTTTACTTCTTGAATTTTAACACTCGACGTCGTTTCATTATTTCGAGAACTATTTGGACAACAAGAAGCGATATGGCCCGGCTGTCGACATATAAAACACGTAAGTTCGCGCTTCGGATTTACACACTCTCTTGACATATGGCCCGCTTGCCCACAATTAAAACATTTTACCGCAAAACTCTGTTTATTTCTTCTGTTGTCTGAATTTAAAATTCCTTTATCCTTGTTGCTTGTCGTAATCTGCGGTGAGATGGCAGATGATGTCGATGTATCATGATGTTTAGCTCTCCATGAAACCATAGCTGAAGTTACTCCATTAACGACCTTTTGTTCAATCGATGTATTGCGTTTTTCTCGCTGTTCTAAAATTCTATCGCGACGACTGTCACCAATCTTTTCTTCTTTGACTAAATCTTGCAATATAGCATCTGTTGTGGTGTAATCTCGACTGAGTAAATAATGAGCCAATTCTCGCGACCATAAACCGGCAGCTATTTCGTCACGTGTTTCACTAACTGAAAAATCTAATCCTTCACATAACCAAAGTTTATCAAGATAATAGTCTTGAACGCCTTCACGGGGTCCCTGTAAGCGTGACATCATTGCTTTTAACTTTTCACTGCGTGTGCGTGCATATGTAAATGTTCCGTTAAACGCATTTCTAAATTGTTCAAATGTTTGCGCTGTATCTGTCTTTGTCATCAACCATTTCCAAGCACCGCTTTTAAGTCGTGACTTGGCGACACTCAACGCCACTGCATCAGTCCAATTATAAATCGTTTTAGTATTTACCAATTCATTTAGCCAAACTCGCGCTTTTTCCGGTCCTTCATTACCATGAAATTCCAGTATTAAATTTTGCGCCTGTACGAGAGAAACTACTTGACCTTGGTCCAACTGTCTGCCCGGTAATTGATTTCTCATAACCTCACTAAGCATATGAATAGCTTGAGCTAAGGATTCTTGCGATCCGTCTGAAGATGTTTGAGAGTTCTGAAAACCCTGCGGCACTGTATTAAGTTGCCCTTGTAACGCTCTGATTTGTGACTCATATTGTCCTCTTTCCTCTTGCCTTCTAGCTTTCTGACACTCAATTTCCGCGAGTGCTTCTTCTAAACTCATTTTCTCGTTACTTTTTAAAATTTCACTTAATTCACCGCTTAGAATATTGATAAGTCCTTTTTCTTGAATAAATTTATCAAAATCATCCGTTTCTGGTTGCATCAAAACTCCATGTGCTAAAACTCATTTCTTCGAATTATCGACCGTTAAATCAATTTCCAAGAATCTCTTTTCAATCTCACAGAACAAGTTTTATATACGATGCTTTCTTTCTTCAACTCTTTTCTTTTAATAAAATCCGTACACGACCAAGTTCAATTTTTTTTTATTCCTTTTCACAACAATAGTCACACAAACTTAAACTCCGACTCTCATGCATAGATTTACACATCTATGTCTAAACATCAATATCCAAACATTTATATCTAAACGTTCATCCCGCTTCTGAATTGTTAGGTATTATGTCAAATGGCCAAAACAATTGAATAACAAAGCACTAAATAAAAAGTAACTTGAAATTTTATTAAAATAATTAGAAATATATGTAAAATAAATACAATAAAAAAATCACACTCTTTTAAGAATCTCGCACGCTTTTCTTTTCTTTTACACGCTCAGTCGACAACAACCTTCTCTTTCGACAGTCACGAATAATCTCCTCTTTACTCATCGCAACGCGCGCTTCCTAGCCACCAACAGTGCTGCCACCTTTCTAATATAGAGAATTCAACTATAATTATAAGAATATATATATTAAGATCCGTAACATTATGTAAAGAAATCTTGTTATACTTACTTCGTCCATATTTAACTTAAGGGTACGCTGGATCTCTCCATCCTTTTATACTTAAAAAATGTAGGTTTTTGGAAAACTGGTGATTATTGATAAAAATTAAAAGTTGTCCGCAACTTGTACAGTAAAAAGCAATATTTTTTTTGATGAAGACAAATTAATTTTGATGCTCTGTTTTCAAGAAAAGTTTGACATACTTGAAAAATCATAACTTAGGCTAGAAAATATGATTTTTTAAATATGTCAAACTTTTTTTGAAAACAAAGCATCAAAATTAATTTGTTCTTATCAAAAAAAATATTGCTTTTTACTGTACAAGTTGCGGACAACTCTTAATTTTTATCAATAATCACTAGTTTTTCCAAAAACTTACATTTTTTAATTAGAAAAGGATAGAGAGATCCAACGTCCTCTTAATAAACTTTAAGTTATTTGACCGGCACGTTTTCTTTAATTTCAAATTCTGCTATATTTTTTACTTATGAAACAGCCGCACATTAGCGGTGTTGCCATTCTCTAACTGAATTTCACTTACGGAACGTGCCCAATGCATTCCTTTTATGGAAATTCAGCAATAGAATGGAAAGACAGTTAAATATGACAGTTAATTTTTATATCTTCTTACAGTGAAATATAATCAAACTTTGACAACAAATTCAACATAATGAAATAATTGTACTTACAATGATCATATTTAATACAAATTTTAGAGTGATATTACAGAATATTTTTTTTTCCGCATTTATAATACGTGTTTCGCAAATAATAAGTAAATTTTCTTTTGAAATGTTTACTTTTCTAGGGGATATTCTACTTCTATCTAGACAGTTCATAAATATAAATTCATAATTATAGACATGATCAGAAAAATTTATTCATATTTCATATATTTTTCTATCTTTATAATTGACTATTAAAAAATATTTAATATTAATTGAATTATTTTTTAAAATTGTATTCCATAAAATTTATGTTCAAACGATATTAAGAAAAATATTTTTATATCATGTAATGATAATTTTTTAAATGAGGTAATTAGATGTATTTTAAATATTAATATGTTTCTCTTATTAAAAATATTATTGCTTTAATGAAATGAATTTTAATACATTTAATTGTTAACAATTTTTATATAAATGACAATTCATTAAAATACAAACACGTTAACAAATGAAAATGTGATTAAGGTTAAATGTATGTTATTTATAAAAAATTGTTAACACGGAACTTTTTAAATAATATATTTTCATGAAAACTAATTTAAATACTTTATTCTCTAAATGATAACTGAATAAAATTTTAATTTAATAAATTTAGTTATACAATTTTAAATATATAATATTCATGTAACTGTTCATCAAATAAAATTATTATTTTTTCAATATGTATATTAGAAAAATAATTATTACAATAGATTGTAGTTGAATAAAAATATTTATTTTAATAATTATAGCGTTGAAATTTATTTTGATGAAAATGTTATTTGAATGACATTAACAGTATTATTTTAACTATATTTGAAAAGTTACTTGTCATCAATGAAAAAGTATTTAGTCTTTTTAATGAATAATGTATTAATATCAAGAATTTTCTAAAAATTATAATATTTATGATATGCAAACCGTACTTGTGATACATACACTTTTTAATATTTTTATCTCATTAAAATTTTATATTAGATGCAAAAAGGATTGTTAAGTAATTGCAAATAGTTATTTTATTATTCTGAAATATTCAAATTTAAAATTAGCCAAAAATGTGTACTTTAATCTTATGGTTTTTTTTATTTCAATTTCGTATTTCATTTATATAAAATATATTTGTAAAGATATTTTTATTAGAAATAAACACAAAATTTTTTTAAGCATGTTTCACGTGAAAGTTAATTTCATAATTCAAATTTATGTTGATATATTAAGGTCTGGAAATTATAGTTATTACTCAGTTCCCAGTTCTTAGTTTATTGATATCAAATATCGTACTATCTTTGTTTTGCTTATGGAAGTAGAGTGAGAAATAGTCACTTAATGGAATAAATTATACGCTTTTTTACTTTAAGCACGTATGTACATATATTTTTATATTATGTTTCATCAAATTATTTTCAATTTTATTTAGTACTCAAAATTAACTTAAATTAATTAATTCTTATTTTCTTAAAATTAGTTACTTATACATAATAATATAATAGAAGAAAATTCAACCGAGTGACGTTTGGAGAGAAAAACTTCAATATAATTAATACCTTTTAACGTAAAACCCATTAAATTGTGTAACAATTTTTAACAGTTGATAAATATAATTTAAATCATATAATATATATATATATATATAAATATTTTTTAAATTACTAATAATTAATTTAAAACTCAAAAGTAACTATTTTAATACGGAATATGGAAGATAAGCATGTATCGTTTTAATCCTTAAATATCACAAATTAAAATATTAATTATTAGTAATTTCGAAGTATTATATATTATGTAAATAATTTTATATTTTATAATTTTTAATTTTAGTAATAGGAAAAGCCGCCCGAAAAGAGATTAATAATTACATTTATTGCCCTTGAATCGAGTAGGTGAAATATCAGTCTTAGTACCAAAAAAAATACACTAATAAGCATCGCAAATTTATGCTCATACTTCATAATATAATAGTACCAACATTGGTCCCAAAAATTCAAGCTATAGAACTAATTGAAATTATATCGCCACTTTTTTTTTAAGTACCTTAGTACATAAATTAGATATACTTGATTTAGAACCTATTTTAACAATACTTTCTTTTCTCCGTACAGTCGTTAGTTCTAGTTGACGTCAAATACTGGTTTCGATTATTTCATGGTTCGTGATTGAAACACGTGATTAAAAAGAATGAATTCCTATTATATTTTTTCATTGATCCTAATGCAATTTAGTAGAACAAATTCTTAATTCATCATGATATAATTTGTATTTAAACAATTTTTATGCACATTGTAACTTTAATTAATCTTTTTTATAAAAATATAAAAATTTAATTCAGTACAAAACTACAATATTAAAATTCATAAGTAGCGGCAATTCTTTTTTATTTGAAAATTGGCTAATTCATACATTATAATATAATATATGAAAATTCAACCGAGCTACGTAGGAGCGAGGTAATTCCTGCTAGTTTTAATATAAATTACAACAAATTCGATTTATTTCTTGCGATTTCGAAGGTCACGCGTAAGTCTCGACAAAAAAACGTCGAACGGTTACTGCGCATGACCAACTTGATAGACACACTGCGGAAATAAGAAATAATACACTGAAATTTTTCGTTAATGAACGACAAATGAACGTGCACGTTCAGTTAACTATTGCCTGAATTGAAATCCCTGTAAATCAGCGAGTAGTTCACTGAATAATAGCATGATGTCGTGCTGATATTGAGTTTATGTATCTTAGTCCCAAAGTCTTTAGGTTAACGGTTTTGAGCACTGTAATTTCAAGAGTGAAGGGTTCTTTGTGCAGGTTTATTAATAAAAATACATTTTTTATCATGTTTTATTTTGATGATATAATTGAAAATTTCTCTTTGATCATTATTTAGCAATTGATGAAGATTTAGAAATTTTTGTCTATGTACAAGAGTATTCTCTATTAATTTTTTATTTCCTATTGTTGTTAAAAAAAAAGGTTTTGGTAAACCAAAATCTAAACCGTTAAAATATTTTGTATTTAAAATTTGAAGTGAAACTCTATTTTCATTTGCAACGTCATAAATTGATTTCTTTCAAAAATGGCAAGATTGTAATTATACTAATTCATTTATTATTATCGTGGAAACCTTAACGACAGAATATAATGACTCTTTAACGTAAGAAGGGTAATCGTCCACTATCTCTATTATATATTATTCGTTATTATTTGTGAATTATACCTCCGATTATTTTATTTACAATTAATTTCGATAATTACCTGTAAACTACATCTCATGAGGATTAGGTTAGACTATCATTCAATCACGATATTCCGTCGTTTAAGTGCAGTTAATCTCGATCAAAAAAAAATTTCTAAAGGTGAATATAAAAAAAAACTGACTTCACGTTAGCTTTATATAAAATTTCAATATGAAAAATAAATCATACATGAAAATATATATTTAGAATTATCATAACTCCTTATTGATGGCTCTGACTTACATGGTCAGAAATTTATTTTAAAGTTCATGTGAAATAGAAAAAAAATAAGGCTGCGAAAAACAATTCCTGAAGTGGCAAGCAATGAGTGATTTCAATTACCACGTAATACATATAAGAACCAATAAAAAACTTCGAAATTCAGATCTGTAAAAAATCATGCTAACTCTCCTCTTCATTTACAACAAGAAGTATTCCTATGAATTTTCTTCTAAAAGATCAGTATTTTCAGAAAAACAATGATAAAGTTGGGACTTTTCCAAAAATTTTAAAAAATTTTATAAATTCAAAGATCCATAGCTCTTGATACTTTCAATCCAGATCCTTAAAATTTTTTTTACATATTCTGGATAACAAACAGAATATATTCTCAGAGTTTCAGCGATTTTTATGTTTTTGCTCGTCCAGTTGGTGTGGAATGTCTCATATATATATATATATATATATATATATATATATATATATATATATATATATATATATATATTTATATTCAGAGTAGATCACACGATAATTAATAAAGCGAGAAACAATTGTTAACCGTTAGATCTGTATTTATTAATTTGTAAAGTTTAATTTATTAAACTTTATTTAATTAAACTTGATTTATTAATTTTATAAATTTTTAATTATTATTATAACTTATTTTTGTAATTTAGGACGTTGGTTCTTTAGGATAGGTATCCAAGAATAAAAGAATATTTATTTATATATATATGTGTTGAATTGAACTTATCTTTATTTTTCCTTCTTAACCTTTAGTACAATAATTTTTGGCAAAGCGTAGCCTTAGACGGTAAGTATGAAATTAAGCTGGCGAGCTAAAGACTCTTGGGTTTTTATACTATGGGTAAAAGACAGTTGCATTCTTTCGTATGTATGATATTATTGATACTTTTATAATTTCGGGGAAAAGATTGATTAAATTTTGCATGTGATGCAGTTTAGAGTTCGATCGCCTCTCGTGCGTCGCATTCTTGTGTGTCGTATTCTCGCGAATGTATAACGTTATTATTTGCTATCGCAGTCTCAAGGTAGAAGACTTGACATATGATGCTTACGGAGTTCAATCACCCTTGAGTGAAATGTGCAAGATGAATATAAGTATGGTCAATGTCCCAATTGCTACTCGCTGTTAGAAATGAACCTATTACTAACCGCTCAATGTTATTTAGATACAAAAAAAAATTTTTAACAATGAACGGCTAGTAATAGGTTCGTGAGTAGCAATTGGGACATTGACCATATAAATGTGTTATGAATGTTTGTCTTTGTTTACACAATCTTGCCATTTTCGTCTTGATCTTTACTTCCTACGACTTTATCAACGATGTTCTTGCAGGTTCATACAAAAAGTTACACATAACAATTGTTATCAGACAAAACACGAATATAGTTCTTATTATTATATTTTTTTGCATGCAATTAACATCTAAGTAAAGTAAATTTCAGGACTCACAGGAAACACTTTCTCGTGTGTAGTAGGTACGAGAAATAAAGAAAATTTATTTTATTTTGAGTGCGGCCTTATGGCATCTTTTCTATAAACTCATTTATTGCCTATAAGGTACATACCACGTAAACTTTGATTTTATTTTTATTAAAAATCTAATTATGTCTCTAAATTAACTACAAAATGAAATTGATACTTGAAATAAGCTACATAAAAAAAACTCTTTTAAATATTCACGCGTTCGAATCTGGCGCGCATGAATCCTTTACGGCGCGCTTTTCATTTGAATTTAAATTTTTGTATGAAAATAAAAAATCTTTAAATCTAAGAACTTTTCGATAATGAAAAATTAAATTTAATAATGGTAATCTAATTTCAATAAAATAAATCTTTTCTGATGATCCTTTCTTTTTATATTAGCAAAAAACTATAAGATAAACTGTTTCTAGCTGATTGGGTGGTAGTTTACTTACTTAAAGGTTTTTATTTCGTTTTAATTATAACTACCAATTTTAGACCCGTTGCACATTATTGCCTGAAAAATCTTTAAAAAATAATTTCTTATATTTATTCCAAATATCTAATGCTACTGTAAAACTATTATCTGCAATTAAAAACCAAGCAAAATTTTGTCTTACTAGGAAAGTGTCACATGTCTGGATCACGGATTTTGCTCAAACTTCGGGATAAGTTTTTAGATGATAAAATATGAAAAAAGCTAAAATTATAGTCACAAATGCTTAAAATTTCCCTAGTTACAAGCAATAAAAGAAAATCAATAGAAAAGTTAATCGATTTTTAAACGCATATTGTTCTTTAACATTAATAGCTAGAAGCTTGAAACTTTTTTTAAATTAAAGCTGAGCTTAAATCCTTTTGAAACAGTAGTTATTACGTATTAAAATATTATTTTTTCCCAAAGTTTTAGGCGTAATAAAGATTGGACCAAATTGCAGCTTTTATTATTAATTGATATTTTAAAAAAAATTCATGCCCAATCTTTATTACGCTACAACTTTGGGAAAAAATAATATTTTGATATGCTATAACTACTGTTCCAAAAGGGTTTAAGCTCAGCTTTAACTTAAAAAAGTTTCAAGCTTCTAGCTATCAATGCTGAAGAACAATATGCGTTAAAAATCTAGTAACTTTTTTAGTGATTTTCTTGTATTGCCTGTAACTAGGGAAATATTGAGCGTTTGTGACTATAACTTTAGCTTTTTCCATATTTTGTCATCTGAAAACTTATCCCGAAGTTAAAGCAAAATCCGTAATCTGGAGATGTGACACTCTCCTAGTTGTTTTGGCATCATTACTTGACAAGCTTCATCAGAAATTTTGAAAATTTTACCATCACCTTCTACTAATTCCATAATAGTTGCGGTTTCTCTGAAAGTTTCGTAAACTTTTCCCTCATAAGTTTTTAGATCGTCTTCACGAGTGGCTCCTTTAACTTTATCTAGAACTAATTTTAAATGAAATCTATCAACGTTTTTAGAACTTACATTTATTAATCTTCCAAAACAATTTCAAAATTTTTTTCGTTAGACCCATTGTTTTTCAGATGGGAAATAATAATATTCAAGTCAATTCACTTAAAAAATATCTTTAACATTTTTTTTTTTTAATTCATACCAAGTAGTTAATGTAGTATCATGTTTTTTTGAAGCTGATTCAATATTATTTTCATCAAATAAAATGTATTGTTGATTTTTTAAGTGTACAGCTAAACTCATCACAGAATGTGATTTTCCAATCATAGGTAATTCTAAAATTCTGAAGCAGCTTCCATGGAACTCAAATATCTTGAATTTTCCTAATATTCAATTCCGTCATTGCTCTACATTTAGCGTTGTATCTGAAGGAAATTTTTATAATACACTTCTAATTTCTGGCCAATTAGGATTAAAAGTGATAGTCATAAATTAGTCCGGTCTTCCTTTTTTTCTCACAATGGCCATGGCATCTTGATAATTTCTGTTCATATATCTAGGACTACTAATGTATGAAGATGGTAATATATACGTGTTATCTAATCTTCCTTTGATATAATTTTTACAATCATTGAAAGCACTCTTGGAGATATGATCTATTATACCTTGATAACATTCTATTCTTAATTTATGTTGATTCTACTTTAAAAAAGCTAATCATGTTTGTTCAATTAGAATGTAAGCTTGTATTACATATTGATTTCTTCATCTTCCTCCAAATAATATGAGATTGCATTCAGAATTTGGTCTGTATCCCAAAAGATATGAATGATATTGAAGTAGTGTCATTTTTTTGTACTATTTTCATTTTGTTTCAAATTTATATTCCAACTTAGATCTCTATGAGGAAATAAAATAGGAAATGTCATAGAGTCTAAATGGAATGATAATTCACCAATGCATGAAATAGTTTCAATATTTTTAATAGAATTTTTTGGATAAGCACATAATTCTATATTATCTGGTATTTCACCATCTTTAGATATTATTAATACCGCATATTCTGATGTTTTAGATAAATTATAACGTTTTTGATTCAACATAGGATTACGAATAAGATATAAACGATATTTAGTTACATCATTGTTTTTAGACAATTCATCAAGTTGTTTATATTTTTTTACGTCAGAATTATATTCATTTAAAACTTTAGATATAATTTCTATATGTTCTTTTACTAACATATAATTTTGTTTTAATACATAATCAATTTGTTCTCAATCATCATGCATATAGATTTGGCCACATTGAGGTTTTCTATCTTTAATTTCCATGGTATTAGGTGTTTAGTTATATACTTGACCTTGAATTTCCAAATTATATATTTCTCTTCTATAATCATCAACAAATTTACTATGGAATGTTAGAAATGAGAAACTGTTATTGTAATAACGAATAAGTTGTCTGAATTTATAATTGAATAATAAGCTATATAAAAGTTTATCACAACTATTCAATGATTAAATTTTGATTTTACCATCATGACAGCAATATTTTTAGAAAATTTTTCTTTTCAAAATATAGCATTGCAATGTGGACAAATATAATCCATTTCACCAAAATCATTGTAAAATATACTTGGAAAGATTTTATTTGATTTTTGAATTTGTCTTTTTTTTCAATTCTTTGTTGACTCATATTTTTTGTAATGTCTTTTTTTCTTTTTTTTCTTAATCTTTCATCAGTCATATTTTTTTCAATATTATTTTCCGTTTTTGAATATATTCAGCTTTTATGTCTTTATAATTTTTCTTTTCTTTCTTCACTCATGTTTTCAGTGATGTCTGTTCTTCTTTTTTTTCTTAGTCATTCTTCAATCTTATCATCAACAATATTATTCATTTTTCTTTTTTAATATATTCATCATTCGTGTCTCTTTGTTTTTTCTATACATTTCTTTCTTCACTCATGTTTTCAATCATATCTGACTGATTCGATTCAGATTCATGCAGGCCGTCACTGATCGAATTTTTTTTCTCTTCTTAATGATAAAAATACCTTCTGATATATTTATGATGATAAAATTTACCTCGTAGAGCGACCAACAATTAGTACATTACGTAACGGGTATGGAAAAGCTTTATTTACGAAACGAGAAGTTTACGGCCTCAGCTGAAGGTGATGGTCGTAACAAGTTTCGTAAAACAGTCTTTCCATACTAGTTGCGTAGTGTATTTTTCGCCATGAGAGCCAAAAAAGAGCAACGAAGTTGCGATTTTAGGGTTAGAATGGTGGAAATGTTTTTTCCTCGCTACAACGTATTTAATTTTGGGTGTAAAAATGAAAATTAAAAAATTGAAAATAAACCTCAATTTTTAAATTGCTGTAGCTCCGTCAATTTTCAACCTTTTTGGACGTTCTTTTAGTAAAATTGTGCGAAATTTGGTCTAGTTTTAAATGCCGTTTCGATTCTTGCCGTTTCAAAAACTATATTTTTTTGTTGAAATTTTTATGTTTTCAAACATAAGAAATACTAACTTTAAGGATAGGTGAGAATATGCGATTCAGCTTTATTTTTTTTTAAACAGATTTTTAAACGTTTTTTTATATTTTTCATTTTAAAGCATTGATACCATGGCACATCGTGCCATTTTTCCAACTATTACGACTAATCACAATTTGTTTATGCTTTTATTTATTAATTTATCAAAAATATTAGCTAAAATCATTAAAATAAACCCCTGATTAAATTTTTTGATCAATTAGAACCAAAGTTATGACGATTTCAAGTTTATAAAAATCGAAATTCCTGTTCGTTGAAAATTAAAATGTTTTATTCAGTTTGAATTTCGCGCCTATGATTTAAATTTAGTTTGTAGGAAGTTGACATATGCCACTACTAGGTGGCGACGATTCTTTTTTTGCATTCTCATCAACGGCTTGACACATTCAAGTGAATAAGAAGAGGAAGATCAAAAATTAAATTATCTAACAAAAAATTTTTTTTTTCGCTTTGTGGAAGAACTAATTAATAATAATAGCATCACTGGTTGTTAAGACCAAGTTCAAGGATTTTAAAGAAAGGCACAAAAAAGTTGTTTATGATTGTTCCAAAAATCCGTTAAGAGAATTTGGTGATCTAACGGAGTCTTTGGAATGCTTATATCCAAGTACGTCTTTTTCTAGAGAAGATAAAGTATGTCCTTCGTGTTACAAAATATTTTTACATAAGATGAAAAATACACCTATTTCATCTACTTCAAGCAGTCAACAATCTTCGGAAGAAGTTTTTTGTAGTGAGGCTGTATTAGGAAAGTTCAATCAGACTTGAAGTAATTTGGAATTAAAAATTTCACCAAATAAAATGCCTCAGAGTATCAATATAAAAATGCGAAGATCCTATGCTCTTCGAAAAAGAAAACAAATGAACGATGCATTTGATTCACAAATAGCAAGTAAAATTATGAAAGTCTACGATATAACGAATTTGGCCACATTAAATGAGAATAATGAATGTGAAACATGTAATTAATGGCTTGAAAATATTGAAATTGCTTTAGGTGATTGTTCAAATTTTCTTAGGAAAGTTCGGTTATTAAAGAGGATCATCCGCTAGCTATAGTTTGTTCTTCATAAAAATTAAAAGTCAAAAGAATTCTTCAAAATTTTGAAAATAATTAATTTATACCAAGAAAAAAATTCCCGTAAATTTTCAAGTAGCCTTAACGACTAATTTTTTTATATGTGTTCACTCAAAGTTTGCGAGTTTTGTATCTTATAGTAGTAAAAAGATAAACTTTAAGTGAGCATAAATAATAAAATCATTCGTTAAGGCTAGCTGAAAATTCACGGGGATTTTTTTTCTTGGTATAAATTAATGGTTTTCAAAATTTTGAAGAATCCTTTTAACTTTTAATTTTTATGAACAATAAACTATCGCTAGCAGATGATCCTCCAAGTCTTATACTAAGCGACGTTTCCAAAAATTATTTATATTCAAAATGCTTCAGAATATTAACACAAATAGCACGTAAAATCATGAAAGTCTACGATATAATGGATTTGCCTACATCAAGGGGAGACACAAGTAAAACACACAAAAAATGAGGTTTTTTAGTTTTAACTTTTGATCCGTAGCACCTACAATATTATCCATGCGTAATGTTGTTCAAAATCATCTAAAGAATCTATAAAAAAATTTTCAGCTCGAAATATTAAAAACTGTGGGACTAGTTCCATTTTAACGACTGCTCGATTCAGTGATAAGTGAGGAAGCGTTAAAATGGAACTAGTCCCACAGTTTTTAATATTTCGAGCTGAAAATTTTTTTATAGATTCTTTAGATGATTTTGAACAACATTACGCATGGATAGCATTGTAGGTGCTACGGATCAAAAATTAAAACTAAAAAACCTCATTTTTTGTGTGTTTTACTTGTGTTTCCCCTTAAATGAATACAGCGAATGTGAAACATGTGATAAATGGCTCAAAAATATTAAAATTGCTTTAAATAATTGTTCAAATTTTCTTGAAGAAGTGCGGTTATTAAGTCTTATACCAAGCAACATTTCAAAAAATTATTTATTTTCGGTTTTACCAAATGCAACTGTTTACATGATTGATCAAGCAAGATCATTGGTAAATGATAAAGATATTTAGAAAAAGCCTAAGAACTATTGTGGCTATTCTTTGGATAGTGAAATTATAACGGAAGTGAAAAATTATCATTTAAACGATAATTTCAATTGTTCTCGTCAAAGTACAAATAAAAGAGACACAATTCTGTTAAAGAAAATGGAATAAAAACTAAAAAAGTTGAACGCTTTCTTCCGCGAAACATAAGATATGTATATCAATTATTTATAGAAGAAAATCCTGAAATCAAAACAAAAATCGGTAAATCAATATTCTATGCCTTAAGATAAAGTGGGTCACACACCCCATTCACCCAACGATTCGTGTCTTTGCGTTTATTGCGAAAACCTGAAACTTATGTTGGATGCTTTAAATAAATATAAGATTTATATAAAGAAATAGCTTACGCTGTTTCGAAAAAATCAGATTTACTGAATAGAATTAGCACAATTGGAGATTTCTTAATTAAGCTAAGAGAGCACTCTCTCACTGTAAATACGCATAAAATGGTTAAAGAAATTCAACGTGTTGTAATTCAAGAGGTTAAACTTTTAACAAACAAAATCGATCCCAAATAGTTATTTATATTGATTTTGCAGAAAATTGCACGGTCCTACTTTAAAATGAAATTCAAAGCTCCCATTGAAGTAAAAACAAATTATCAATATTCACATCAGTATGCTATTTTGGAAATGATAAAACCGTCAGTTATGTCATCGTCTCTGACCATATTAAACATGATTCGTCTCATGTCTTAATGGCTATGAATTAAATTATCAACAGCTTATAAAAAAATATATTTTGCAAGAGTTTGATGAACTGATGGCCATTCCTGATAAAGCTGCAAGTCATTTAAAAAACAGATATCGATTTTATGAACTTCAAAACTTAAAAATAAGCAGAAAATGGCTTTTTCTCCGACAGTTCACGGTAAAGGCGTTTGTGACGGCATTGGGAGCCTAGTCAAACATTATGCTACTACACATAATCTGCCGAAGAAGAGTGCTGATTTTATTAGAAATGCTGGAGATTTTGCTACTCATGTGTCAAAGTATACTCCGTCGATTAACATTCTTGTTATCCGCAAGGATGAACTAGAAAAAATGGAATGTTTAGGAAATGCAAAAGAAATTAAAGGTATCCGAAAAATTTACTGTTGAAAGAGTGAACAAAACCAAACATTCACTGCTGGAACTTCGAGACACAAGTAGCAAGAAGTAAATTAAAACGTTTTATTTAAATTTGGACTATTTTTGTACAAATTGATTGTAAATTCATTAGTTTTCATTTGTTAATTTTCTTGTAAATTTGTTGTTTATTAGAAATGTCTTTATTAAAAAAGTCACCTTTTTACGAATTGAAAATTTTAATAAATATCAAAATTAAAATTTTTATTTTAACAAAATTCAAAAGAATAAAAATAATTCATGTAATCTTTAATCTAAATATCATTTTTTCTAAATTTAAATCGTCACAACTTCGGTTCTAATTGATAAAAAAATTTGATCAAGGATTTATTTTCAAGATTTTTGTTAATATTTTCGATAAATTAATGGATAAAAGCATAAATGAATTGTAAAAAGGCGTAAAAGTCAGTATTTTTCATGTATAAAAACATATAAAAAATTAGAAAAATAAATATATAGTTCTTAAGAAAATCGCGTTTGAAAAAAATCTTTTTTCTCGGTTTTCGATGAATAACTCAGAGAGATCAACTTATATCGCAAAAATGTAAACGGCATTTAAAACTAGACTGAATTTCGCACATTTTTATTAGAAGAACTCCCAAGAAGGTAAAAAATTGACGGAATTACGGTAATTTGAGAATTGCGATTTGTTTTAAATTTTTTAATTTTCATTTTTACACCCAACACTAAATACGCTGAAACAAAGAAAAAAAATATTTTTGAGCATTCTTTGAGGTAAATTTCATCTATATATACGTATTTAAACGTATTTTATTCACTTAGATGAAAAAAAATTCGATCTGTGACAACCTGCATGGATCTAACTGTAATCAGACATGTATTAAACGTATGTATTATTGCACGTATGAATACGTACAGACACGCACACACGTGCACAAACACATAAAAAACGTACAAATACGTACACACGCTTAGAATCACGTACACACACGTAGAAACACGTACACACACGTGGAAACACGTACACTCACGTGGAAACACGTACACTCACGTAGAAACACGTACACACACGTATACTGGACGGACACTGATTCGCGACCCAATGTATATTCAAAAGGCACGAACATGGGGTCGCGAATCAGTGTCCGTCCAGTGTACATACACGTACAAACACGTACACACATAGAAACACGTAAGCACATGTACAAACACGTACACACACATACAAACATGTAAACATGTATACAAACGCACAAACATGTAAACATGTATACAAACGCACACACACGTAGACACATGTACTCACACGTAGAAACACATACACACACCTAAACATGTGTACAAATGCGTACTAATACCTACACACATGTACGAACACGTACACTCACAAATATATACGGACACACGTACACACACGAAAAAACACGTACAAACACATACACATACGTACACACACATAAAAACACGTATACACACGTATAATCACGTCCACACACGTATGAACACCTGAATGCACTTACAAACACGTACAATTACGTTTGTACGTGTTTCTGTATATGCTCTCTCTATGAATGCGTATGTTCTCTTTTTCTCTCTTACATCTAATTAATTCTGTGTTAACTTTAACCGCATGTTTTGTGTTTTTAACTTATAGCACCACCAATTTCAATCTTTTTCTGCTGTTACTTGGCTCTTGAGCTAAGCGCCAGTTGTAATGGTGGGTTTTAATTAGGATATTACAGAATCATGAATTTAAACATAAAATAAAAGCTTCCTTATAACCCTCACATCCTGAGATTCCTCAACTTACAAAAATAATAGTAATGATAAAATAAGGGAATTAAATACTCTAAATTTTATATAGAAATCAATTATTAACTTGAATAAAGTCAATTCATCAATAAAATTAGTAAACTTTCAAATATATCAGGGTAAAATCAACTAAACAAATATCAAATACATTGATAAAAGAATTTAAGGTTAGACTATGTATAAATTTCTCTATCAAAAGCAAATTCTTTGAGTGTGTATTGATTATTTCGTTAAATAGATTAATAACTTCTGAATTTAATTGTGAAACTATTAAATGAAAAAGAACATTATTAAATGAAATATTAATAATAATATACTAATTTCAACTCAATAAGATTATAATTGAGCAACGACAAGCAACACGTGCTTAGGGTTTTTAGGTTATGTAAGGGTGGTGGCTTGAACAGCAGTGCGTATCTCAGATTACGCAGGTATTTAGATGATGGCGCTGGTACTGAGTTTCTTCTTATAATCTCTCTGGGCCTCACTAACTATATCATTCTTATGAGTGGTATACGTAAGGTCTAGATTTTATAAGGTTTCACCTTCAACACTATTTTATCTTATTGACTCTTTTTCTTTCTATTAAAAATTCAAACTCGCTTGCTGAAAAGCAGGGCGTATATCTCTATCCTATCCTAACCAAAAAATTCATTTTTCTGCAACACACAATTATCGTAGCAAAGTATAAGAAGAAAGCCCTATCTCATATAATAAAAAGAAATATTTTCTTTGATAAGGAAAAATTATTTTTATCGCTTCGTTTTCAAGAAAACTTTGACAAACTGAATTGTTTATCCTAACCTTTATTTTTTAAGTTTTTTAAGGTTTTCTACAAAATGAATCGATAAAAATAATTTTTTCGCATAAAAAAAAATATTGTATTTTATGATACAAGATGGGGCTATCTCCATTTTGTTTGCTACAATTATTAATTTTTGTATAAAAATCAATTCTTTGATTAAAAAAGGACAGATGTACTCGACTTTCTCTTAATTGATTATTGAAATTTTAAATTAATTCGCGTCTGTACTTATTCTCATTGAAAACTCAATTAATTTTATAAATTCAACAACAACAAAAAATTTGATTCGAGAGAAACCGCTTCAAATAATCTATTGATTAAACTATTTATGGCTAAATTCACTATGGTAAGTACAACAAAAAGAAAATAAAAAACTTTATGAATAAATAAGCCCGACCAGCAATTTAAATTTAACTAGAAATATACCACAAATTAAATCCCTGATTTTTACTTTCATATAACTTGATTTTAGGCGAGGTAATAATTGAAAAAAAAATTGATTTGTTAAACTTCACTTTTTTCACTACAATCACAAATTACGAACAGATTCTATTGAAATAGTTGAACGCTATACATGATTCTCACCATGCAAACGCAATAGAATTCCCGCAATATTCTTCGGTCAGACGGCCACGTGGCTATACGTATAGCCTACCGTGGACTTCCACTAATTTTCTCTTTAATTTTTTTTTCTACTTTGACCCAATTGATTTCAATTTTAATTTGAATTTATTCAATTTTTATCAATAGTGAGAGAAAGAAAAATCTTATTTTACCACGAAAAGAAACTATTATCATCACTTCTCACTAAACCATTTATTGGATTTTTCTTTTACTTCGTAAATCAATTCATACACAAAAATGAGTTGAATTGCTTGAAAAAAAAAATTGTCTTTTAATTAATAAATGAATGTACACGTACACACACGTACAAACACGAACAAACCCGTACAGACACGTTAAAACTCTTACATACAAGCACAAATACGTGCGCACACGTACACACACATACACACACGTACACACACGTACAAACACGTACAAACACGTACTTACACGTAGAAACATGCACATACACGTGCAAACATGTACCAACAAGTATACACACGTACACACACGAACAAACACGTACACACACGTACAAACACGTATACACACGTACAAACGCGTACACACACGTACAAACACGTACGATTAGGTACGAACACGTACACACACTTACAAATATCTACACTCACGTACGCACACGTACACACACGTTAAAACACCTACGCACACATACGAACATCTATATACACGTGCAAACACGTACACGTACGTAGGAACACATACTAACAAGTATAAACACCTACACACACGTACAAAAATGTACACACGTACAATCACATAAAAACACACACACACACTAAAGGGCACGTACACACACGTACGCACACGTGCAAATGTTAACCGTTAGAATTGAATTCATTAATTTGTGAAGTTTAAATTATTTAACTTTATTTAATAAACGTGATCTATTATTTTTATGAATTTTTAATTGTAACTTATTTTTTTAACTTAGGACGTTGCTTCTTAAGGATAGGTATTCAAGAATAAAAGAATATGTATATACACGGTGACCCATTTTAATCTCTACACCCGGATTTTTTGGATCCTAAGACAGATGGGAAAAAATAATTAGGACAAAAGTTGTAGGGGACAAAGAAGGCCAAACGATGGTCCTAACAGCTTTGACCTTGAACTTGACCTTCAAGGTTATTTTAAGGTCAAGTGGTTTTTTTTAATAGGTATACCTATTTTTGACTCCAGATTCGGAAAGAGCGAGAAATTTTACGTTTTGAATCATATTGAGACATTTTTTTCAAGGTCATTTCAAGGTCAAAGAAAGGTCAAACTCCGAAAAATCCACTTTAAGTCGTTTTTTCCATGAGTCACAGGCAGGGTTGCGAAAAAAGTAATTAAAAATTATTTGAATCACGAATCATTTTTAAATTTGTAATTAAAGTTTTATTTAATTAACAATTTCTTTTAAATTAATAATTAAAAATATTTTAATTAACAAATCAAAATCTAATCGTGAATTGAAACGGCTTTAATTAAAAAATCAAAAGGAATCCTTAATTAAATAAATTTCAATTAAGAAATCAAAATGTAATCGTGAATTGAAAGGGCTTTAATTCCAAAATCAAAAGGAATTCTTAATTAAATAAATTTCAATTAAAAAATCAAAATGTAATCGTGAATGGAAAGGGCTTTAATTCCAAAATCAAAAGGAATCCTTAATTAAATAAATTTCAATTAAGAAATCAAAATGTAATCGTGAATTGAAAGAGCGTCAGTTATGATTATGATTTGTGAATTCGAGGGCTTTAATTAAAAATTCCACAATTCCTTTTTAATTAAACTTACTAATAGTCTAGGCGCCCAGAGGGTTTCGTATGAAGTTAGAGGTCCCACCAAGCAAGTAGGTCATTTTTATGTATTTTGAGCCGCTGAATCCGAATTTGCAACTTGCTTTTCGTGCAAGTGGTCGAGTTATTTGTTATAAACAAATTAATTGTTTAAATAGCTATAGTTTATGAACTACAATAGATGCAGTAATTTTCTCTGCGAAAACTTGTTTTTTAATAAAAAAAACAAAAAAAATCGTTTTTGTTGCATGTCGATTCGATAATTAGAATCAGAGAAATGGCAAATATATTGCTAAAAAACATAGAGACGTAGCGCAAGGGTGGAACGCCCTGGTAAAAAACCTTATAACTCGATAACTAATTAATATTTTTTGAAGTTTAACATGTGTTTGAAAAATGTCATATATAATAAAATGTGTTATATATTACTTTCAAATGTTGATAAATAAGCTAGAATGATTTAAAGCAGAAAAAATTTTCAATTTTTCAGAAATTTGTTTGTTTATAACGAAATAATATAAGTAAGCGAACAAAATATTTCTATATTTTTTACATAGAATGATAAGAAATTTCATCTAGTTTAAGAATCTGTCCGGTTTTTTGATTTTAAGTAAGTAGAACCTGAGATATCGCAAATTTAACCCTTTCAGTCACAGGAGCCACTATAGTGGCACCCTTTCTCATTTTCTTTTCTTTATTATTTAATTCGAACTTTAAGTTTAATCTTTATTCTTTTTGCATTTTCATATAAATGAGTGTTCATTTTATAAGTATCATATGATATATTTTGAATATACGATTGTAAATAAATCTAAAAAATTAATGTATGATAGAAAATACGTGTTTTTGCGAAAATAATTCGTGATTGAAAGGGTTAAGCTGTAGCGCCAACTCCTTGCAATATGGCATATGTGTGCAATATAGCGATCGCTTTCCTTATTAAAAATTCTTTTATTATAAGGTAAGTAATCTTATTCTTTTCCAATAAAATTACTTTTGTCTCTATTTTATATACTTTGTCATAATATTATTGTCATAATATTAATGATGTATAATACATAGAGATGAAGTAGATTTAGGGTTTTAAATATTCATTGATTTTTCTACTACAATAGTAAACAATTTACTCAACTTATGGAGTATTTTTACATTTATTTTTTTTTTCGCAATTGCAAAAAAAAACAACAATCTATTTTATTAAAAAAATTTGTTTAACTTTCCGATTTATTAGAGTCATCTATTTTTAGCTGAATCCTTTTTTATTAAATTTTTATTTAATTACCAAATACAGAATTAAAATTAATTTTATTACAAATGAATGAAATTACTTACCTTTTAATAAGAGAATTTTTTATAAGGAAAGCGATAACCATCTTGCATACATATGTCGTATTGCAAGGAGTTGGCGCTACAGCTTAAATTTGCGATATCTCAGGTTCTACTTACTTAAATTTAAAAAACCAGACGGATTCTTAAACTAGATGAAATTTCTTATCATTCTATATCAAAAATATAGAAATATTTTGTTCGCTAACTTATATTATTTCGTTATAAACAAACAAATTTCAGAAAAATTGAAAATTTTTTCTGCTTCAAATCATTCTAGCTTATTTATCAACATTTGAAAGTAATATATAACAATTTATCATTAAAGCTGAGACTCTGAAATTTTTCAAACACATGTTAAACTTCAAAAAATATTAATTAGTTGTCGAGTTATAAGGTTTTTTACCGGGGCGTTCCGCCCTTGCGCTACGTCTCTATGTTTTTTAGCAATATATTTGCCATATCTCTGGTTCTAATTATCGAATCGACATGCAACAAAAACGATTTTTTCTTGTTTTTTTATTAAAAAACAAGTTTTCGCAGAGAAAATTACTGCATCTATTGTAGTTCATAAACTGTAGCCATTTCTGCCGTCCAAAGTATAAAAGTGGTTAACTACATTGGAATCCCATTGGAGTTAAGGTTTTCTTACTGTGGACGGTAGATTTAAACAATTAATTTGTTTATAACAAATTACTCGACAACTTGTGCTAAAAGCAAGTTGCGAATTCGGATTCAGCGGCTCAAAATACATAAAAATCACCCACTTGCTTGGTGGGGCCTTTAACTTCATACGGTACCCTCTGGGCGCCTAGACTATAAGGAATTTTTATCATATATATGTATATAGAAAAACATATGTGGACGCGCACGTACATACGCACCTGGGCTCATATATATGCAACATTTTGTGTCGACCCACACGCACACATACAGACAAGTTGATATATATATATATATATATGGGACGTTCCATGTCGTTTCGCATGCATACACGCACACGTTAATATTCATGGGATTTTTCGTGTCAATTGAAACACAAGCAGACAAAGGTTTATATATATGAGACATTTGATGTCAATTCGCATGCATGCACACAGGCTTTAAAAAACAAGGGAATTTTCATGTCAATTATAACGCACGCACGCACAGGTTTATGTATATGGGACATTTCATGTCAATTCGCATGCATGCACGCACACGTTAATATACATAGGATTTTTCATGTCAATTTCAACGCACGTACATACAGGTTTATATATATGCGACATTTCATGCCAATGCGCACGCACACACACAGGATTATATATATATATATATATACTAGGGGGGGTACCCCCCTGCTCGCACTGCTCGCCAACCCCCAGTTGTGCTATAAATATAATTATATATTAAACATTTAAATCATTTTTAAATTTTTAAATCATTTTTTTTTAGTTTCGTTGATAATTTAGTATATTATTTGATATATCGTAATGATTTTGAGTTTTATAAGATTTATAGGATTATTTTGTTATAATTCCTTTTTTATATCTTTTTTCTCATTTTAAACATTTTATGAGATATATCAAAAATTCATACTAAAATTTATAAATTTATTATGATATTGTAAATGAAATTATTACATGATCATTATATCATATTTTATTTAAAATTTAGTTATTTATATAACAAATAAATAAATAAAATAATTTTAAATTATTTTATACTTACTTATATTACATTTACCTGTATAAAAGTTATGAATATGTTTTTCTTATTTATTGTTGTTAGTAGTTAAATTATTTATTTATTAAAATTCAGATTTATAAATTTCAAATAATCATAATTTTTAAATATTTTAGTTAATTTTTAAATATTTTATTTTTTTTATATTTTTAATAATATTGATAATGTTTAAAAATTTTTTTTAAATTTATTATTATATATTGAAATATTTATGATTTATTTTAATTTTTCATATTTTATTAATAATGTTAGCTAATCTTAATAAATATTTAGAATAAATTTCATGACTTTGATTGAAGTAATATTCTGCTATTGGTTCGCGTATATTTATTTTATATTTTATAATTTCATTCGCATAATATTTATAATACTCTGGTACTTCATTCCAATTTTTAAATTCAAATTGTTCATTATTTTCCTCTATATATGAATTAATAATGTTATTTAATTCAGAAATTATTGTATTGTTTATTGAACTATTATTATCTAGACTTTCTAAATAATATTCATGTTCTTCTTAAAAATTTAAATGTTCTTCAATTTGATCATTTAAATTTTCCATCAAAATGGATTTCATTTAATCATTTGTTGATCATTAACATTGTCAATTTCAACATTATTAATTGGATTCCATTCCATTTTTGCTTTCTCATAGAGAAAGCATTGTATCGGTAAAAAAAATTTTTTTCTATTTTTTCATTAATTTGTACATATTTGAACTCGGTGAGTCGAAAAAAGTGGTTTCCAGAAAATGTCTGTATGTATGTGTGTGTGTGTGTGTGTGTGTGTGGATATATGAATTCAGTTAGTAAACTGTATCTCGAGAACTACTCGATGGATTTGCTTCTAATTTTGCATGGAATTTAGTTTTGTGATTAACTTGCTGGGAAGCTATTGATAATTTGGTTCTTCCAGCTTAGTTTTCATTTTAAAGTTTAAAAAAAAAAAAAAAAAAAAATTCGATTTTTCGTTTTTTGGTTTTTTTTTGTTTACTACTCGATGAATTTGCTTCAAAATTTGCATGGAATTTATTTCTGATTGCGCGGATAAAATAAATTTTTAAAAACTGATTTTCTTAGCTCAGTTTTAATTTTAGAGCATTTTGAAATTTTTGAAAAAAATGTTTCTATTTATTAAGCCAATAAAATCTTAAAAACTACTCGATGGATTTACTTCAAATTTCCCATACAATTCAATTTTTTGATGAACTGGTGCGGAAGCTATTGGGAATTGGTTTTCTTAGCGCAGTTTTTTTTTTAGAATCATTTTAAGAATTTTTAAAAAATTTCGATTTTTCATTTTTTTTGTATTTTACGTAAGCTACTCCAAGAATTTGTTCGAAAATTTGTATGGAACTTTATTTCGACTGCCAAAATTATTAAAAATTTTGTAAACTAATTTTCTTAGCGCACTTTTAATTTTAGAGCATTTTTAAAATTTTTTAAAAAATTTTTATTTTTAATTTTTTTCTATTTTACGAAAACCATTCGATTGATTTGCTCCAAAATTTGTATGCAATTAATTCGCTACTATCTGAAGAAAACAAGCTTTGGAATACTAATTTTCTCAGTGCAGTTTTAATTTTAGAGCACTTCGAAAATTTTCTAAAAAATTTTTATTTTTCATTTATTTTCTTTTTTGCGTTAACCATACTATAAATTTTCTCCAAAATTTTCATACAATTAATTCGCTATTGTCTGAAAAAAATAAGCTTTTGGAAACTAATTTTCTTAGCGTGGTTACAATTTTAGAGAATTTTAAAGATTTTAAAAAAAATATCGATTCTTTTCTTATTTTTTTTTTATTCTACGTAAAGTACTCGATAGATTTGTTCTAAAAATTACAGGGAAATTATTCGCGACTGCCAAAAGAAGGGAAATTTTCAAAAATTGATTTTCATAGCGTAGTTTTAATTTTAGAGCATTTTTAAAATTTTAAAAAGAAATTTTGAAAAGAAAATGTTATTTATTTAACCAGTTAGATCTCGAAAATTACTCTATGGATTTGCTTCAAATTTTGTATACCATCTATGTTTTTGTATAACTAGGCGGGAAGCTATAGAAAATTTGTATTCATAGTGTATTTTTTTTATTATAGAGCCATTTTAAGAATTTGAAAAAATTTTCGATTTTTAATTTTTTTTTTTGTATTTTACGTAAGTTAATTGATGAGTTGGCTTTGAGTTTCCATGGGAATAATTTGCATCTGCCAAAAGAAGGATAACTTTTATAAACCGATCTTTTTAGCGTAGTTTTCTTTTTAGAAAATTTTAAAAATTTTCTTAAAAAATTTTCATATTTCAGTATTTTTCCATTTTACGTAAAGTACTTGATAGAATCACTCTAAAATTTGTATACAAGTTATTTGCTACTGTCCTTATAAACCAAGTTTTAAATAAATAATTTTATTAGCGTAGCTTTTTGATCACTTCTTTTGTTTTCTGAGTTACTCTTGAAAATTTATAATAGTACTACTGAATTTAATTACCGTTACTAAAATTGACTACTTGGATTTACCAAGCTTAGTCGTGATAAAAAGATATCCACAAGATAACAAAAATAATAAATTCAAACCTATGTATAAGGCTAGCTAAACTCAACAAAATTAAACACTTTAAAAGCTAACATTTAACTCAAACAAAATGTTGAAAAGGCAATCAACTAGCATATATATTCAAAATTTATAAAGTACAAAATGAATAAATATTAATGATGGACAATTTTTTTATATTAAAATCACATTTAAATAAATATAAAAAAATAATGAAACTCAAAGAGCTCTATGAGAAAGCATTCCGCCAAAGCACTTGGCAGCGTTTTTTTTTTTATTTATATATTATTAAAAATTTTTAATGTTTATAATTAATATAAATATAACCTGAAAAAAAATAAAGTTTAATTAATAAAATAATTTATAAAAAATTTATTTAAATAACATTAAATTTTTGTTAAATTATAATAAAATTATTTTTTTAATATTTCTTTCCAAACTATGTTAGGTACAATATCTCTGTTTTTCGATTCATTTTGAATATATATTTTATTTACATTTTTACAACGTGAAAGAGTTATTTGTGCTTCTATGTTATATTTGAATAATTTAGTTATTTTTAATCGCGTTTCATTACATAATCCATCTTTTATACTTAAATTTCGAATTAACATAATTATGGTATTTACTTTTAATTTCAGTTCCTGTGGAGGTAATCCTTCTCTTATGTTATTTAACATTTCTATTGAATAATTCAAATGAATATTATCATCCGTTTGATCTACACCTTTGTAAAACAAATATAAATAGTTATTAATCTTGAAAGTTATATAAATTTGAACATAAATATTAATATCAATTAATTTTAAAAGTTGTATAAATCAATACTATTAAAGGTTTATAATGTAAGATGGTGTGGAAATCTGAATCCTCAACACTATATGCTTATTTTTATTTTAATACAATAAAATATTTATAATATGAACAAATTATTAAAAATCATTATGTTTTCAACAAATGAATTAATTATAGTGTTGAGGAATTGTAATAGAATCAATTTAAATTTATATTTATTAATTTCAGATAAACTATGTAAAAAATGGTAATAAGATATCTGATGAGGCACATGTTTTTCATTTTAAATATTATAAATTGTAATTTTATTCAACTACTTTCGAGTTTTCAACAAAAAAAAAATTAAAATTTTTATATTTTTATGTAATATTATACATAAATAGAATATAATAAAAAAATATAAAACTATATTATCCAGTATTTGATGGCTCTAAAAGGTTGTAAGGGAGATTGTGGGGGATTGTGGGGGGATTGTGAAGGGCAAGAGGGGGGTTAGTGGGGGGTCTGTGGGGGGGACGTGGGGGGGTAATGATCGATAACATAAAATAACGTAAATTTACGTTATTTAATTAATAAAAATCATGTGGGGGGGCTGTGGAGGGGGCTGTGGGGGGGGGGATGTGGGGGGGCACCGACTGAATTTTGGTTCATATAACTATATAATATAGGAGAGATATATATATATGAATATACATGGGACATTTCATGTCAACTCGTAAGTACTCATAATCACAGGCTTTTCTATATATATGGAACATTTCATGACAACTCTCACACACCTATCCGAGTTCCTTCAGGTTCACATATATGGGACGTTTCATGTCAATTTGCATTCATGCATACACGCTTTTATATACATGCGACTCTTCATGTCAACTCATGTACGACCTTACAGACAGGTTTTTGCATATGTATATATGGTCTATTTTATATCAACTTGCTCACGTTCACCCGCAATTTTTTTGTTTATATATATATGGGACATTTCATGTCAACTCGCACGTACTCGTAAGCACAGGTTTTTCTATACATATATGGGACATTTAATGACAACTTGTACACACCTATCTAAGTACCCTTAGGTTTATATATATGAGACGTTTCATGTCAATTCGCATGCATGCACACACGCGTTCATGTACGTGGGACTCTTCATGTCGACTCACAAGCATGATATAAACATATATATATATACATAAGGGACATTTCATGTAGAATCGCACGTACACTCACAAGTTTATTAAAGTTTATATGGAACAATTAATTTCAACTCATACGCGCACGCACACGCTCACACATACAAACACATATTTAACTTTATATATATATATATATATATATATATATATATATATATATATATATATATACATACTTTACCTCATCGATGTAGACAATATTTAAAAAAATAGTTATTTATTATGCTGTGGTACCCACGATCGCCGTCTTTGGATACCTAAGTATTAATGACAACTTAAACATCATCTACAGCTAAAACTTTTGAAATTCAATTTATAGTTTAGTAACTACTTTGAAGTTGTTTCAAATGTTATCTAGCCAAACATGGATGTTCCGAGTAAGATAAACATTGTCTACAAAAATATCTTTTGAAATTTAGCCATTATTTATTAATAACATGTACACTCGGCGGACACTGATTCGCGACCCCATTTTCGCGCTTTTAAACGTTATCCATTGAGTTTAGGATGGTTGCGCGACCATCTTTCAAAAATAAGTTTCCATCTAGATAAATATAATTCATGCTAACTATAAAACAAATGAACATAAATAAAGAAATGGCATAAATTCAAATGGACATTAATTCGAATATAAAAAATGATAAATGATAAAACAATAAATAAATATTGAAGTAAGCATATTTTTATAAAGCATTCTTATATATATTATGTAACCATATGCGATGACAATCATAAAAAATCATAGCTTTTTCATTACTTCAGTATTAAATATTTGCTCATTTAAATTTTACCACCATTTCTTTATTTATGTTCCCTTGTCTTATAGTTAGCATGAATTATATTTATTTAGATGGAAACTCATTTTCGAAACATGATCGCGCAAGCTAACCTATATTTCAAAAACTCAACGGATAACGTTGCAGATATTCAAAAAAGGGGTCGCGAATCAGTGTCCGTCGAGTGTACGTTTCCCGAGATGACATCTCACAATATCCAGGTGATCCTGGCTACCTGGAAATCGTCTATATGAATGAATTTTGAAATTTTTCATACCGATTATGAAGTTTACAGACATTTGCAGGGACTACGTCAAATGAAACTTGGAGATTCTTTTAGATTTCGATTCTAAGGTTGTTTGATTAGGTCGGAGAATACTCAGAAATAAAAAGATTTTAAAAGAACAATTGTTTAAGATTCATGCAAGTTCCATGAAATATGTTGATTTACTCGTAGTCGATACCCATACATAAAGATCATTCATACAAATCATCTCGCATATAAATTTGCGGTAGTATCCCTACTAATTTATGAATTTTTCGTTCGAATAATGCCAGCGAAATTTAACTTCGAGAAAGCATATTACTAATGTAATTAGTGAATAATTTTAACATTTTTTCATCAAACATCATTCCGATATACAGGTAATAAGCGCTATTATTTAAAAAATTTGAGAATTTATGAATCTTAGGAATTATTTACTTACCACGAAAGTTAAGAAATCATTTTAGTAATTCATTTTATTTGAATTTAATCATTTAAAATCTATATAAGTCAAATTCCAAAGATAAAGAAATTCTGAATTAGCTATGCATTTACATATGACTCTTATTAAATCTTTAACATTTTTGTTTATTTAACCGAACAATAAACATTCTTGCTATTTACATGAAATCATAATACTTCAATTTTTTATAAAAATAAAAAGTAATATTTTTAAACATCATTTATTATAAATATTATTTCCTTAATAGACATAAAACTTTGAAATCATTAGAGATATCTAATACTATTACAAAATTATAGAAAATGAAGACATATTTTAAGAGGAAGAATATATATATACAATATATATATATACATATTTCTGTCCTTTGCTAATAAGAAAATTGGTTTTTCGAATAAAAAAAAATAAATTAAAATGGAGATAATATATTGACTATGAATAAAATTTACATAATTAGACGCATTTATGCATATTGTGTATGGACTATGGATACATCTTATATTAATTATGTGGGCTCATATAAATACATAGGTTCTCTATAGCTGTTTATGCATGACTTCTGAATTTTTTTCTATACGATGTGACCTTATATAAAGCAATAAAACAATTTTTTTCATGTCATTTATTCAAATTATTTATTTACTTCATGCTGGTAAAAATTTACAATATTATATGTGGCGATAACTCAGCCAATGTACATTTTTGGTTAATTTTTAATATCATGATTGCATATTTAACACAAGAGTTTGAATAATAACTTTTCAAGTGGCGATCACTCAGCCAATGTAAGTTTTCAGATATTTAATAATATCGCGATTATTTTCTAATATGAAACATTTGAAAAGAATTTTCTAAGTGGCGATTACTCAGCCAATGTAAGCTTTCATATATTTCATAATATCGCGATTATTTTCTAATATGAAACATTTAAAAAGAATTTATGAAGTGGCGATTACTCAGCCAATGTAAGCTTTCATATATTTCATAATATCGCGATAATTTTCTAATATGAAACATTTAAAAAGAATTTATGAAGTGGCGATTACTCAGCCAATGTAAGCTTACATATATTGCATAATATCGCGATTATTTTCTAATATAAAACATTTAAAAAGAATTTATGAAGTGGCGATTACTCAGCCAATGTAAGCTTACATATATTTCATAATATCGCGATTATTTTCTAATATTAAACATTTAAAAAGAATTTATGAAGTGGCGATTACTCAGCCAATGTAAATCTTTCGATGATTTTGAATATCGCGATTATTATTTTAAAAAATTTTTACCTATTCATATTGAGAGATTGCTTTTTAAAAAAATTTTTCTGTATAATTATAAATATTTAATTATAAATTATTAAACTTTTTGCTTATTCATAAAAATAATAAAATAAGTATTATTAAGTTCAAAGCTTTATACCCTTACAAATAACTTTTGAGTCCATTTGCTTTATACAGTACTTGTTTTTTTAATTCAATATCAGACAATCTATTAAATTTTGGCATGTTCATTAAAGTAGCATAAGAAAATAATCTTTCTACTGGAGCTGAAGAAGGTAATGTGGTATTAAATTTCAGAAATAAGCTTTTAACAACTGGCAAATTATTTAAAGACTCCAAAGACATCGTTTTTTCATTTAAAAACCTCATTAGTTCATTTTCTTCTTGTTCTTGAGGTGCAAAAGCCGTGTTTAGTAATGCATTTGAGCTGTCATCATCAAAATCAAAAAACGTGTCTTCAGTATCCTCATTATCTGGAACAGCTGATTCCGGCTTTTTAGGCCTAACCGATTCGTCAACAAGCCTTTTTATTTTTGCTTGTGTATTTTTATCAAAGCACGAAATCCATTTTGCTCTAAATTTGGGGTGCGTGAGTGCTGCTATAGCTGCTATATCGCCATTGCTAATGATTTCAAAAAAATCATGAAATCTTTTGTCTCAAGCTTCCTTTAAATATTTCAACAGTGGCTCACACATAGACAAACTTTTATTTGCCGATAAAGTATTCCATTTTTTTCGGATAGTCAACAATGTTGGTAAAAGATAACCATAATGACAATCTTTTTTCTTTGTAAAATATCAATCGCTGAAGCCAGGGGTTGACACAATTTCAAAAGTAGAGTAGACCGAGCTATGGCGCACCCAAACATGGCGTTGTCTGTCTCTCTCCCACCTTTCCCTCGCGTTATGGGTTCCCCCTCCCCTGAATAAGATGGACTTTGTTTTTGAGCTCGCTGAGAGCAACGAAGAGGCGTATTTCCCCTCTCGGCGCTATAGCAGACATCTGAGTGTAAACACCCTTCTCCGTGCTCGCGTACATGGGGTATGTGAGCGTTAGGCATTGCTTTGTGGAGAGATATACTTCCCCTCTCGGCGCTATAGCTGAAATCTGAGAGCAACGAAGAGGTGTATTTTTTCTCTCGGCGCTATAGCTGAGAACTGAGTGTAGACGCCCCTGTCTACACTCAGTTCTACGCCTCTTCAACACTTACTGTCTGTAAGCAAGGGGGAGATGTATACTTACCCTCTTGATGCTATAGCATATAATGTAAAAATACAACACAATAATTGCCGCAAACTGTAGACTTTGGTTGTTGCAAACATTTAGTATTCCAGGTATATTTTGTGCAATTTCTCTTTAAAGCGCTTCGGAAATACGGTGATTGAGGTGGTTGGCCGTAACTGTCGAAAAGAGTTCCTATACCTTCTTTGTCTATATATAATGCTACCCAATGAGTTCCAGGTCGATAACTTTCATCTGTATTAATTACTAATGCTGTCGGTCTCGTCAATACCCGTGGGATTCGACCTGCTGGTACTACCCCTACTGTTAGTGTTGGAAGGTGTTGAATCGTCTGTAATATTTGACATATATTCATCTTTCTTACTTGGTGTTTCTTTAATAGGACTCAAGCCGTTACTTGTATTATTTGTAATATCTTTTTCTTTATCTTTGATATTTGATGGATTATTTTCTTTGTTTTCTTCGTGGTCTTTAGCAAGGTAATTCGATAATGTACTTAGTATTGTCGATGAAGATGACGTTGAATTGTTTTCTTCATCGCTGTCATCGCATACTGGATTATTTTTACGATATTCACTTGCATATATTTCCAAAATTTCGAGAATTTCACCTTCATCCTCATCTTTTTCAAAGTTCAAAATGCGTGGTTTATTATTTTCTTTAACTTCTTTTGTAACTGAATCTCTGAAATTTATTTTCAGATCGTTAAGCCATTTTTTAACAAAGCTGCTTTATGCACTGCACAGTTTACCCAGAAACACGATTTTGTTTTATGATAGACACACGACGTCAAAATTTCATCTTTATATTTAGAATTTATTGTTGCGAAACTGGGCACTTCATAATCATCTAAATTAATTACTTTTTGTCCTAAAATGTCCGTTAAAAAATCGACTTTGGGGCGACCGGAAACGTATATATGAGAAGCACTTTTCATATAGGCTTTTAAATTTTCCTGCACGTGTTTAAGCGTTGTATCACCTTCAAACCATTCTATATCATGCACAAACTTCGTTAACGAATTATTTGCCCGTTGTAAATAACTATTAAGCTGTGAGAACTCATGAGGTGGTTTTATAATCCAATGTGAAAAAGCATCTCCTTGAAGAGACATTACAGCAACTTCTTTAGGTATAATTTTGTACTCTTTATCGAAAATAGGTTGAATATCTATAATTAACTCCATTTTTTGTTTTAAAATTTTATAACACACGTATGTAAAACTAAAATTTTTTATAAACTACTGCATTTAAGCAGGCAAAATTGACTTTTGAAAAAATTAAACCGCTCCTCGGCTTTTTATTCTCTAAGCTCCACCCCTTTTCCCCTCTTTTTAAAAACATTTATTTATATAGATTCTATTTTTAAATTTAAGAGTTAAAGTCAACTATAACTTGTCTCGAAGAGTCGATCTCTAATACATTATCATATTCTGAGTAAATTATACAGTTTATCGTTTTGGTAAGAGCTGTTTCGAAATGTACTTCTATACGTATAGAGCCATGACGAACGAGATTCCAGTGATCACAAAAATTTGCTGATAAATCGGAAGTCAAATCAAAAGCGAAAAGGCAGTATCCATCCAGATAATTTGTACGTGTAATCTCGTTACCTTCGTTCGCAAAGTGTATACCTGTTCCTGAGAAAAGCGTATGATATGCATCAACGTAAAGCTTATTATTACCTGTAAAAATAGGTTGTAATGGTCTACTCGGAACGGTAACACCATCGATATATAAAGACAAAAAATTTATGTTAAAATGTTCGAAATTAAAGGGATTTAATGTACGATCTCCGTTGAATGCACGATTATCTACAAACCCTAAAATAATTCTTTTAGGTATTTGTCCTAATATAACATTGTCAAGTGTATCTCCTAAAATACCAGCAGGCATGGTTATAGATTTTACTTCTACTCTTGTCAAGGGGTATTTAGCCGTTGTTTTTGAAAGTGCATTGGCATGGGCTAATATAATATTAGGGCTTATTTTTACACGTCTTACGAGAAGCGTAGCCTCAACGATGTGGATACTGAAATTTGCGTCATTCGACGAGTCCATAAGACAAAAGGCGTCTTTGGATCTTACGAAACGTAATTTTATTTCTACACCATTTAAAAGGTGCCGATCTTGGTTAAATAAATCACAATGCAAGCGGCCGAGTAGATCAACTATTTTACCTGCGTAAGTATGTTTACAACGTTCTACTAGACCCTTATTACACTCTGCTAGCAAAGCATCAGATTTCGCATTCATTTTACCTGCAGTGTCTGTATACCATAAAGAGGTAGTTAAATGAGTATCTTTAGCTGCACGTCCGTAATTTAAAAGAGATTCGGATAGGCGTTATTAGGTGGCGATACTAACTTATTATTACATAATACATCTACTTGTTGAAATAAACTATGTAATATATAATTTACAGGCCCGACTTTTTCGTTATTCTCAGCATCTTTAGGTAGTATTTGAATACGTAAACTTAACATAGTATGAGCAAGATCGATGTAGCTCTCTCCACTACTGGATATTACAAATTCTAAGGGCGCATTGTCGTTTAGCGATGATACAGGCTTATAATGTACTATTTCATTTGATTCAATAGATGTTTGAGTGTGTGGGAGACTAAATAATGACAGTTCTGATTTAAGACACTCGTTACTATGGCTGTGTAAAAAAGCCATGATGATTTTTAGTTAAAAATATCGTTAGACTTTTGCCTGCGTGAAATTTTTTTTTACGACGGCGTGTAGTGTTTTTCTTTTTTCTCTTAATTACACCGTTCGAACGACGTCTCTTTTTTCTATTGCCTGTTAAAGTTTTTTTTCTCCTTTTGATGCTCTTTCTTTTTCTTCTTTTTTTTCTCTTTTTTGCTAATGAGTTAGCGATGCTTTCGATCGAACGTCGCTTCAAAGACTGTATCGATGAATTGAAAACAGGATTTTTATATCCAGACCCGCTCATTAACATTTCGTTAATTTTATTTTTTGCTTGTTCTTTTAAATTATCTTTTGATTCTGTAAATCGATTTTTTATAGATTCTTTGAAACCAATATTATCGCCTATATCTTCAAGTACTCTTATTCCACCACGCAGAGCTTCTTTACCTACTGCTCTTAACCCTTTCGATACAAAAGGTAGAATATTTCTGACCAGACCTGAAAAAAAACTTCCTAGACCTGAGCCGCGCTGCCAGCGTGAACCTGCGAAAACGTTGCGTACACCGTTTCCGCTACCGATTTGATTTTCGTAGTATGTTATATAATGACTCATTTTACACTTACATTTAAAGAACGCGTTTAAAATGAAATGTCAATGTGAGAGTTCCATACTCGAATGCTATAGGACTACCGTGTGCGTCTCTTATATCGATAACGATATTGTTAAATGCATTTTTCATCAATGGTATATATTTAATAGGCGCAAAATTTTTTACTATTGTAGCCCCGAATTTGTAATTAGCATTGTCTAAAGAAACAATTCTAAGTAATGATGCTTGTGTGTCCCCTACTGTAAAAGGTTCACAAACATCCGAGTAGACAAATAACTGCTCAGGTATAGCACGTGCCAAGCAAGCAGCATTGCTACCTGTTATAGTGCCCCCATTATTATCTATTATAAACCGCATGTGAGATAATACTTGAGTAACAGTTGTTGTTGTTTTTGTTTCTGAGTTTTCACCTTCCGATTTCGTGGAAGTCATTACACCTGGATTGTATCCTAATATTTTACCAATTTTTTCAGCTATTGTTAAATAATGCGTCGAGTCGCAGTTCATATCGCACACAGTTTTAAGTTCATAATATCCAAAAGCTTTGGACGAGCGTGTAAATTTTAAATGATTACGCATGTTAGAGCTAATGTTATTTATATTTTCAACTAATTGTTCTACATTTTCATAAACACCGTATGGTATTTCGTGTATATCGATTGTATATAGCTTGTTGGTTGATTTTTCTGAATCATTTTCGGCATAGAAAAAATTCAATTTTGTTTCTTTATTTTTTTGTGAAAAATGTGGAATAGTACAAGGTATATGAATTTCGGCGAGACCAACACACCAGTCACCGTGAAGCCTCATTTCATGAGGTAGTTGTGTGGTAAAACAAGTTGTTGTGTTATCTGGAAAATATCTCATGCTACTGTTACTGGGTAACACAAGATAAAATTCATAAGTACTCATATTGCAACAAGCTCAGACTCGGGAATCCACGAATTAAATTTTTCTGGATATCCAATCCACTTTACAAAGACTTCTTTTTTCCTGCCACGACCTCTAGATCGTATAGCGCGTTCAATTTTATATGTTTTTGTTCTCATACGCTTTTTACCTACTAAAGCCAATTCTTCGGTATAAAAAAATCCTTGAATTTTTTCTTCAGCCAGATCAATTATTTCGTATGTGTAAATATCTTGACGTTGAGAAACTCGTGAAATTTTGAAAATTTCTTCGCTCCAACCGTGAACATAACCTTTTTCAAAAACGTGCTTCGCACGACTGATACGTACAAAGTCACCCACCTTGTATTTAGAAGGTTTTAATCCGCGTGATTTTCTGTTTTTTCCATCGTTACGTTTCCATGAATGTTCTAAATTTTTACGTACTTGTGTTGCATTGTATATAGTAACAGAAGCGGGTATCATTTTTATACTACTATGAGGTGTATGATTATAACTTCGTACAAGGTCTTGTAATATATCTATATATCTGTATGAATTTCTGTATGTGAAATATCGCCATAAACGTTCTTTTAAAGTACGGTTAAAGCGCTCAACAACAGCAGCCTTAACATCTGGAGAAGGAGCAATACCGAATAGAATACCTTTAGACTTTAAAAATCTTTGGAAAACACTACCTATAAATTCTTTACCACGGTCTGTTTGTAAGAATACAGGTACTCGACCATTTGCTCCGGACAAAATTTCAATGAAAGCTTTTACAACGGTCTGAGTGGCTTTATCCTTCATTGGTTGTACAAAAGCATATTTACTAAATACATCTATAGCTACTAATAAGTATGCATACCCGTCATTATAATTTTTCAAAGTTTGTACATCGACTAGGTCTAATTCCCAAACAGCATCTATCATGTATACATTATAATGCAGGCGAGGAAATTTTTTTCTTATTGGTTTATGAAGGGTATAAGCGTCTTGATTACTTAGCCATTCCAAAATACGTTTAGGCGAGTCGTTTTTGTTTAAACGTAAAAGTTTCTGTGCACCAGAAAAACCAGCTTCGTGAGCTGGATTAAGATATTGTTTTTCATATTTTTTACTCATTGCGTTAACTGTTATAAATTTAAAGAAAACCAACCTTTCTGCTGTTGCTATTGTGGGGGAATTAAATTGTTTTGCAATATTTTACTTTTTTCTTTTACTTTATCCTTCGCGCGCGATGATATTTTACGTTTTTTCGCTTTAGCACCATTCGGGGTTTCTGTTTCACTATCAGAGCTGCTAGGTAAAGGCGCTGTTTGCGGTGTCACATTATCTCTCGAAATAGATTCAGCTGATTCGCCTTTCCAGTAATATTTATTTCCTATGATTGCACGTGGTGCATTAGACGCACGCAATATATTTGCAAAATGTGCTCTACCAACAGCGTTAAAATTTTTTCTATTTCTTAATGCATCATTAAGCAGATCTATGATACTTGAATTATTTATAACATTACCATCTACAGAAACGATTCCATTTTTATTCCAGCTTAAACGATCGGATAAGTGAGTTTTTAAATAACTTATCAGTTGAGTTGCTTTATCTCTATATGTTTTCGGGATGTGAGATAAAATAGACGAATCATGCATTTGATCTTCGTTTTTTGTGAAAGTTGTATTCGGAAAATCATCCGCTTTCGCTCTAGTATTTTTTATAAAAAATAAATATCTCTGTAACAATTGTAAAAAGTTTTTCCATTTTTCACGGTCGTCTGGAAAATCGTTAGATGTTAAAACATTGCTCATTTCTTCATCGAGACGTGAAAATTCATCTCCAGGCGTCTTGATGCTGTTAAGTGTTTCCATATGTTTTAAACCTTTTTTATTTCCTTCACCATCTTGAGAATTAGTCTGTGTTCCGTCAAGATAATCCAAACTATCTTGCGGTACTATAACCATTTTCCGAGCACGTTCCATTATATAGCGCCTGTGTTTAGAGAAAATATAGCTATATTTTACAACGGAATTCAATACTCAAGTTATGAGTAATATACTTGAGTGTCTTTCGAAAAACACGTTTTTTATGTTTTCTGTATATACTTACGATTTTTGGTTTATATCCCGTCTTAACGACCACCCATTACAAAAGCCCTTAAAACAGTTAAAACACTTATGTTTTTCAATCTGTTTCTTTTCTGGTTATTTTAGTTTTTTTATTTAAATAGATGTCCTACTGTTTCAAGATGTTTCCTTTAACGAACAGATGTTTAGATTATACTATAAAAGTACCGGAAATGTGTAACGATAAAATAGTTTTTATGTTTCCTGTATACACTTATGTTTCCAGTTAACACTCTGTATTAACATCTGGTCGCTTAAAACACTTAAAACACTTATGTTTTTCAATCTGTTTCTTTTCTGGTTATTTTAGTTTTTTTATTTAAATAGATGTCCTACTGTTTCAAGATGTTTCCTTTAACGAACAGATGTTTAGATTATACTATAAAAGTACCGGAAATGTGTAACGATAAAATAGTTTTTATGTTTCCTGTATACACTTATGTTTCCAGTTAACACTCTGTATTAACATCTGGTCGCTTAAAACACTTAAAACACTTATGTTTTTCAGTCTGTTTCTTTTCTGCTTATTTTAGTTTTTTTTTTATTTAAATAGATGTACTACTGTTTCAAGATGTTTCCGTTAACGAACAGATGTTTAGATTATACTACAAAAGTACCGGAAATGTGTAACGATAAAATAGTTTTTATGTTTCCTGTATACACTTATGTTTTCCGTTAACATTCTGTATTAACATCTGGCCGCTTAAATCACTTAAAACACTTATGTTTTTCAGTCTGTTTCTTTTATATTTTATTTTAATGGTTGTATTATTTTTTAGGATGTTTTTCACTGAACAGATGTTTAGATTATACTATAAAAGTACAGGAAATGTGTAACGATAAAATAGTTTTTGTGTTTCCTGTATACACTTTTTTTCATTCACATTCTGTATTAACATCTAGTCACTCAAAACACTTCAAACACTTATGTTTTAGAATCTGTTTCTTTTAGCTTTTAAGTTAACGGAAAGTGAATGCTTATTTTATTTTTTAAAAATACCAGACATAAGCAAGTCCAGTAAGGGAGTGATCAATAACGGTAAAAAACCACCACCGCTTTGCAATAGTAAACGCTTTTTCTTTTTCCATAAAGAAGTTTTTTTATACTTTGATTTACTTTTATTTTTTATTTTTTTATCCTTTGCATTTGTCAAGGGTTTGTCAGCGAGTTTTTTAAAAATATTTTTATGTTTCGATAACTGTTTTTTATTTTTATTTTTTAAAATAACACCACCCTTTATATATTTAAAGCACACTCCCATATACATCTTATGAGATTTTTATCTGCAGCGCGTACAAGAGCGTCTCGTTCCTTTGACGCTGCGTGACAGAGTGCGTGTAAAAATGCAATGCACTTTTTTGTAAAATGTTTGGGTAATTTTATATTTCCAAAGCACCCACAACTATTTGTCTTTTTTGAAGTGTTAGTGGGGCTCGTTTCATTCGATGATGCTATCGCAGCCATCTCGATTTATAAACTGAAGTATTTATAAAACTAACGACGCTTTTTCTTAGGTATGTACACATAATAAGGTGAATCATCTGGAAAAATACATGCGCGGAAACGGAAATCATCGGGTGTATCTTGTTTTAAGTCTATTAACAAATACGAAAATCCTTTTTTAGTGGCATCAAAGTATATCTCTTGAATAAATTTCGAATCTTCAGGATAAATTTGTCTAGCTAAATACAAGATTTGAGCACGGTCACGAGGGTTTTTAAAGAGTATAAGGTAGCTAGCATTCAACGATATATCTCTTTGACCCTTGTGAAAAAGATTCTGCGTTATAAAAATGACACTTATGTTTTTATGATGACTGCCCTTTGTGAATAGATCGGTGATTGTATCGTTCGAGCCTTCGCGCATAAGATCGTCAATAATCATAAGTTTTTTACATGTAACATCGCTCGAATAATCTATAGGATCAGGCAACCCTTCAAAAAATTCTATTCGCCCATAAGGTGGTTTAAATTGTTTATAAGTCTCTTGCCATTCTCCGTAATAAAACATTAATCTATCAAATTTTACATCGCACATACTATCGAGATAATTTATAAATCTCTTTATAAAATTCGTTTTACCTGCTCCTGTAGGTCCAGCACATAAAGCTGTAAAAGAATGGTGAAATCTAACGTCCATAGTATTTACAAATAATATCTCATTTGCGTGTGTACGCTAGAAATGTTGTATTGTAACTAACTTGAAGAAAAATTTAAAAAATAACATGTATCTACAATAACAATTTTTAAGCTATGCTAGCTGTTCACCGCGCGGGAGGGGCCCGGGACGCGCGCGCTGTAAATACACACGCGCTATGTCAGCTGATTTGAGCGCGTGTGTATACTTACGCCCGCTGATAAGCATGTATCACAGGATCTAACGTTAAATTAGCTAGTAGTTATGTTATGACGGCTAATAAGCATGCGGGAGCGCGAGCCCTACATCAGCTGATGCGCGTGCTCCACAACGTTATTACCGCTATGTATTAGCTGTAACTGATGCATGCAATATAATGAAAATTTATGCAGAATTAAAAGATTATTTAAATTGACTAAATAGAAATTATTTATAAAATTTATTTTAAAATTGTAATGAATAATTATAATAAAGAGGGAAAGGTATAAGTATAGGTACATTAAAGAAAAAGACATGTTTTTTTACAGAATTTATTGATACAACCATTTTAAAATTTTATAATATTTGTTTTACAGATAGTGCTTTCATATGCTCCGTCAACTCGCTAGTACGTAATTTATAATCAAGCATTTTTAACAACCGCCATTTTACAAATTGGTGAAGATTACGGCAGTTTTGATAACTGCAATACTTTTAAAAACACGTATTTGAAAGTACATTTATACTTTCAGTTACGCATCTTTTAAAAATATTGCAGATATCAAATCTGTTGTAATTTCGACCAATTTATAAATTGGTGTGCGTTAAAAACGCTTTAACTTAAACTATGTACTAGCGTGTAAGCGTAATAAACTACTTACATAATTATTTACATTAACATTTGTACGCAATATATTTTACAGTATACTGATTCGGTAAAAATACATACATATGTATGTTTATGGAAATTATATAATTACATTTTATAACGTCGAATTATTACATAATAATTGTTTTTCAATTTTGAATTTTTATTTTTCAAATTTTAATATAACCTTTGTTATTTTTGATTTTTACAAAAATATATATCGATTGACAAATATTTAATATTTACATCTCAATATTCGGAAACATTTCCTTCCGAATTCGTTCTGCGATGGGTACTATCAAAAAAGCCAACATTTCTTCAAAAACTATGTTATAATATTTCGATGTAAAGTTACCAGGTAAGTTTTCTTTTAATTTATGATATAACAATTCTATGATCAAGTTATCATTTAAAAAATTTTTAAATTCACTTAAATTTTCCAACATACTTCTTCTTGCTGCCTCAGATGATACTCGTTGATAAACAATATCCCGTGTATATTCTTTTAAAAATGTTGCACATGAATCTATATTCTTCGTATGTTCCTCAAGACGCGCTATTTGGGCGTTAATACATTTACATACAGTTCTAACACCTTCAAAAGTAACGAGTTGCATTACAATAGTAGGCAGGTACATTTTTCCTTTTTTATTTTGTTGATTAGCATCACCGTTCTGAGATGAAAGGTCTATAATGTCTCCGAAAGATGGTCGTTGTTCGATCGTCACAGACTTTGAACCATACGAGGTTGTGAAGAAAAGTTCATAATTACCCATAGTAACAACGCGCTGTCCATTATATTTTTCATAATATTGATAATCATCGTTAAAATAAGTTGATATCAAATCAAATTTTTCCTGTAAGTCGTTCCAAGCATTGACATCCATAACTAATTCACGTTGAGTTCCTTTTATACCGCCAGCGTTGACAAATTTCAACACAATATCATATTTAAATACACCACTATTGTTTGGCTCTTGTGTCCTGTCAAATCCCACAATGATTCTTTTTGTATTGGAGACATTTAAAGCGTAACAGGTACCCAAAATAATGTTAGGTAGTCTTAATGTTCCATCTACCTGTTTACCCTCATAAACTTTGCATCGGGCCGTTGATTGCATCTCTACTTGTATTTGAGCCATTCTAACTAACTGTAACACTATTATATAAATGAATGTATTTCACTGCAAGTGTTTTGTCAACAAATATGTAAAAAAATTTATTCATCCAGGGTTTTTAAACGCATAGCCACGCCTACAACTATACACACACATACATAAAATTGATGTTAATAAGAAAAGAGGGAGGGGAGGATAATTTCTTCTACACTCCCATAGGTGCACTAGAGAAAATATCTTTAAAATTAAAAAGTAGGGGTTTAATTTTCTATTTTTAGAAAAAAAGTATTGAGTATTGTAAATGTTATAGATATAATAATTTAAGATTAACCTATCACTGGATTTTCTTTCATGTATAACCTTCTTTATATAACATTTTCAAGTATTTTTACACATGTTTCGCTTTATATTATATTTATTAGTTTTACTTCTTGTTGTACCTGTTTTTTATTGCACTTAGAGTCTTTGGGGAAGTTTACTGTATATAAAAAGATTAGCCTACCAAGAACAAAGGCGATCAAAAAGGTACCAAATTTTCATTTATGCGAAAATGTTACCGCGTTTTCATTTTAGTTCCCTCTAATAAGATTTTATTAGAAACAAACGTGGATATTTTGTAGGAAATGAAATAGAAAGATTTTCATTTACAGTTCATTTCTTGAGCAGTAAAGTTCACTCATCTTCGAGATATTCTTAAATTTTCCGAGTTTTTTCGAGTAAATTTTATATTAACATTTTAAAAAATGTCTTCCGTACAAGAAAAAATGGCTTTACGTAACAGTGTTATCGCCGCTGATATTTTTATCAATAATCATAGCCGTAGACCTATGATTGGTGAACGGTTAAGACGACGACGTGTCGCGTTACGAGCCCTAACGAACAATGAATTACGTTGCGAATTAAGACGTATTCTTATGTTCGTTCCATCTCACACTATTGGGAGTTTATATAGACGGAGCTTTCATGCTTCAATGCATGCGAGTTTGGTTGCCGGAAATGTGCTGGTTAGTCGTGATTTACGCGACGCGCCGATGTACGCAGAAGTCATGATAGGACTTAACGAAGCAAATGGTAAGTTTATATTTATTATTATAATTTAAATTACGTAATTTTAGTGGATTTGTAAAAAAAATATATAATTAAGTTATGATTTTTTTGTTTATTTAGCTTTTTTCGACCTACTGAATGGGGACGTTGAGGATGCAGTCGAAAATAATAGCGGAGACGAAAATGTCGAAGCAGTTCAAGGGGAAAATGATGAAGAACGGGAAAGTGAGGATGATGATGAGAACGGACGTATGGCGAATCAGGTGAATGTGAATCGTGAATCAGGCGCTAGTGAAATAAGTGATAGTGAGAGTGACGATTCTGAAATCGTAAATATTTTTGCTGCTGGTGAACAATTTGCGGCAAGTAGTCCAGCATCGATTGATTCGTCTGATTCCATCAATCACGAAGGACAAAGAATTACACCCGCAGTGATAGCGGATGGTTATCTTGACATACACGATCAAGAAACAATTTGGAATAACAATAGTTTCAATAATGAAAGTGATGTCGATGATATTGATGATGATGATGATAACGAAAGTATTCAGGAGGTAAATATAGATCAACAACAACAACAACAACAACAACAACAACAACAACAACAACTACAACAGCTAGAAGATGAGCAAAGGCAACTTAACAGAGTACAGTTCGATATAGCGCCGCTGCCTATACTTCCTGCGCCTACAAGGGATTCCGAATTTATAATTCGTGGTGATGATACACCTTCAGCGGTAGAAAGAGCACGCATCTTACACGACTTTTACAATCGACCACATCACGAACAATTTGATGTAACGACATTCATCTTAGAACGCGGAACAAGGATGCACACAATCTTCGAGCAGGACCGCGAGTTCTACAATTACATCAATAATGGTAAGTTTTTTATTTTATTTCATTTTTATTCATTATTTTTTTTCATTAATAATAATAATAATATTATATATATTAAGAAATCGGTCAATTTGAAGAAGCGGGTATGCCAACCCCCCAAGCAGACGATTACATACGTTGGGCACCTCGAGCGCGTGAACGTCGGTGGTTGAGAACCGTTGTAGATGCCAACGACGGATACGAAAACATTTTAATGTTACCGCCTAATGAATTGCGAGATTTATTATTACGTGTTTCTGAAAGTTTTCGGGGTTTACCGGAACTTTAAACGATATTTATCATTTGAAATTTGTATTCGCAATTCATTTTATTCTTGAAAATCTTTTTCTAATTTGTTAATATTTAATCACGAAATTAGTGTAAATTTTTTAAAATTTTTTATTTTTTATATTTTTATTCCATTTTTTCATTTTTTCGTTCATTATTTTACATGAAGACATAATTTTAATTTTTTTATTTTTCAATTTTCATATTTTAAAAACCGCTTCGTGATATTTTTCTTTTGTATTTCTTCTTTATATATTTTAAAATAAACGAATAAAAATAATAAATTTATTTCTAAATATTTATTACTCTACCTCACCACATTTCAAATATTCTTTATAAACAATTTAAATTTCAAAATTTTCTAATTTTAAAAATTATTTTAAAAGCGAATATTCTTATGCATGTAAAAATAAATATTTCACTCCAGTTTTAATTTTTTTATTTTTCAATTTTTATATTTTAAAAACCGCTTCGTGATATTTTTCTTTTGTATTTCTTCTTTGTATATTTTAAAATAAACGAATAAAAATAATAAATTTATTTCTAAATATTTATTACTCTACCTCACCACATTTCAAATATTTTTTATAAACAATTTAAATTTCCAAATTTTCTAATTTTAAAAATTATTTTAAAAGCGAATATTCTTATGCATGTAAAAATAAATATTTCACTCCAGTTTTTTTCTTTTTTCCTTTGTTTTTTACAATTTAAATGTTTTATACTAAGAAATAAAATTAAAAATTTTTACTTTTTACATCTTAAAATACTTTGTGATACTAATATTTTTAATTCAATAAATATATAATGTCAAAATATTTATTTACATTTTAAAATTTTATACTACGGTTTTAAATTGAAATTTGTAAAAAATACTATTTTTATAAACCTGTTACCGATATAATATTTTATATATAACGCATTTTGTTTTTACGAGTAAAATGTTATATATTTAACTTGTCAATTTTTAAAATTTTTAATTTTATTTTTTATGTCAACAAATAACAATGATATATAATTTTCTTAGTAAATTAAAATGGATATTCATTTCTACCCCTTTTTTTTATTTAGTAAACGGGTCTCAATTGTCGAAACGATCGCGTGGTAGTCAAAATGAAGATAACGACGACGACAACGAGCAACCACCCTCTAAAAAAATGAAATGTCATAATGACAACGTTAGAAATAAGGATTTAAAATTATTAAAAAACGATGAGTGTATGCATGTTAGCGATTCTGATAGTGAGAGTGAATGTTTAGCGTTGAAAAAAAATAATTATATAATTTCAGAAACTGATGATAGCGATGACAGCGATAATAAAGCTCACGAAAGATCATCATCATCATCAAGTTTGTATGTAAACGATAGCGAAGAGAATGAATGTTTAAATTTAGAAAATAATATAATAATTCTCGAAAGCGATGATGATAATTCTGAAACATGTAGTATATACGTTAGCGATAGCTCAGAGAACGAAAGTATTTTACAAAATACTTCAATTATTTCAGAAAGCGATTCAGAAAATAGCGAAACATTTTCGTTTCATAGTAACAAAGCTATATTAGGTGATAGCATAATGGATGAGTGTGATGGTATGAGTGAAAATGAGAGCAATGAATTAAATTCTAATATAAGTAACCGTGCACAATTCGGTGATAGCGTTGAAAATTTTAATAATCAAGTAGGTGGTGGCCGTAGTGCTAGTTCGGAAATAAATGTAGAAAGGTTCGTTTTAATTTCTAGGGAACCCAGTACGAATTCACAGCGTTATGGTGTACGCGGCGAGCGTTTAACGATAAGAATCGAAATGCCCCCACCAAACACAAACCCTCTAGTCTGGTTACGAGAGGCTATTAGCGATATTCACGCGTTCATCGTAGGTTTAGCTCAAAATCCTTTCGATTACATCACGGCGTATATAACAAACGATGAGTTTCTTCGCGGCCCTGGGTGGTTGAGATTGAAATGTGTTCGCGATTTTTATCCCGAAGATTTATTTGATATTATTTTCCAAATAGCGCAAAGCAATTCGGAATTTAATATCAATAATAATTTTATTGTTGATATTACTCTTGTAAAAGGTATTACTGGCGGTGGTAAAAATTTAGGAAAACCTATTAATAAAGAGGCAGCTAAAAAAAAGCGCTCCATCGTTACAATTCAAAACGATGATAACCTATGTTTACCGCGTGCGATAGCCGTTGGTATGGCATATTTATTATTGCAGACGGATCCGAACAACGAAAATTTCGTTAAAAACTGGAAAGCCACTTCAGATTCGCGACGAAGTTTACAAAAAATATGCGCTCGAGATATTTTAAAAGATGCTGGAATCAATATTGACGATATAACAATAAATGGGTGTCATATGGATCAAATTCATCAACTACAAAAATATCTTGCGGAAAATGAAAATATAGCTTTAATAATAAGGAAAAATACTGAATTTGCAAATGGTATCGCAGAAATAACATACGATGGGCGTAAATCAGTATTTTTCCAAAACATTGATAATACGCCTTTACCAACGCCTCGTGAAATTAATTTATTATATTTTGAGGGTGAACAAGGTCATTTTGCCTTTATTAAATCCCTACAACGAGCTGGCGGGCTCTCGAAATTTTGCGTACAATGCAATAAGCCATATGAACGCAAAGAGCGGCATAAATGTAGCGACCATTGCCCTAGTTGTTTTGGCAAACCAGCGTGTAAAAGTAACAACGAAAATATAAACTGTAACGAGTGTAACAGAAATTTTGTAAACCAAGCATGTTTTGCGAGACACTTACAAAATGGCAGTTACGATCGAAACAGTAGCGTGTGCGCTGTTATATATGACTGTAATAAATGTAAGGTTAATAAAATTAATAGAAAAAGAATCAAGCACGAGTGTGGTACATTTTATTGTAAACGTTGTAAAATCACACACGGTTACAATGACATGTGTTACATTAAACCGTTAGCGATAAAACAAAATTCCAGCAATTTAAATAATAAACCTAAAAATAGATTCATATTTTACGATTTTGAAACGCGACAAAATGAAATGTACGACGCTAATATAAATTTACACGTTGTAAATTTATGTGTGGCTCAACAGGTTTGCGATTCATGAATAAAATTTGATACTCTCGATACTCATTGTAGTTTTTGCGGTGTTCGCGAATTAGTTTTTAAAGAAAACCCTGTAAAAAATTTAATAGAATTAGCTATTCGACAGGACACAATTTTTAAAAATACAATATGTATCGCGCATAACGCTAAAGCATTTGATGCGCATTTCATTTTAAATAGTATTTTCAAAGAAAATTATAACGTGAAACCTAAAGTAATTTTAAACGGTCGGAATATAATTTTAATGAGTGTTCATAAAACGCGCTTTATAGATTCGCTTAATTATTTTAACATGAAATTAAGCGATTTACCGAAAGCCTTTGGTTTACCCGAAGATAATGTTAAAGGATATTTTCCTCACTTATTTAACACTAGAGAGAATCAGAAATATAAAGGTCCTCTACCGGAGGCAAAATATTATTCACCAAACACAATGAGTATAACAGAGAGAGAAAAATTTTATAAATGGTATGACGAAAATTCTATAGCGTGTAAAGAATTTAATTTCACCGAAGAAATAGTAAAATATTGTAAATCTGATGTAAATATTTTACGCCGTGCGTGCATCGTGTTTAGAGACATATTTTTAGAGAAAGGAAATTTATGCCCCTTTTCACAAGCCACTACCATAGCATCTGCGTGCTCGGCACTTTTTCGACAAAACTTTTTGCAGGAAAAAACTATCGGCCTTATACCAGCTAAAGGTTATAGACTCGCTGATAACCATTCAAAAAAATCAATTGAATGGTTATTATGGCGTGAAAGCAAATTAGGAATAAAAATTATTCACGCAGCAAGAGCTCGTGAACACGTTTTACCGGAGGGTTATAAAGTTGATGGTTTTTTACCTGTAAGTACACATGAACCTTCATCTTCGAAATTCAAAGGAACAGTATTCGAATTTCAAGGATGTTATGCTCATGGTTGTAAAAAATGTTTTGCCTCTAATTACGAGTCACGAATGTCGTTTGGACAACCAATGCAAGAGCGTTATGAGAAAACACTCGATAAAATAGAAAAAATGCGTGCTAGTGGTTATAAAGTAGAATATATTTGGGAATGTGAATTTGACAAAATTAAAATAGAGCATCCTGAAATATTAAAAAAACTTAAAAATAATACACTTTTATCAAACAGCAAACTGGATCCTATAGACGCGTTCTTTGGCGGGCGAACAGAAAATTTTGTCACTTCATACAACATTAAAAACAAAGAAAAAATCAGATATACTGATATATATTCATTATACCCGTATATCTGTAAAACGGGGAAATTTCCCATCGGCCATCCACAAATTTATGTTGGAAGTGAATGCCTAGAGATAACCGGGGGTAATTATGAAAAATTTGACGAGGTAAATGGATTAATCAAATGTAAAATTCTACCGCCTCAAAATTTATATATACCGGTTTTACCTGTCAAATCTGGAAATAAATTATTATTTCCTCTTTGTAGAAAGTGCTGCGAAGAACAAAATTCGCATTCGTGTGAACATGAAATTGAAGAACGCGCTCTTTCCGGTACATGGGTATCAGATGAGATAAAAGCAGCCTTACGAAAAGGGTATAAAATTTTAAATATTTCTGAAATTTGGCATTACCAAATTACACAAATGGATGAGGGCGGTAATGGTGGTCTTTTTAACGAGTACATTAACACATTCCTTAAAATTAAACAAGAAGCGAGTGGCTGGCCTGTGGAATGTAAGGATGACCATTCAAAAGAAAAATATTTGAATGACTACAAAGCAAAGGAGGGGATTTCTCTCGATTCTAATAAAATCGAGAAAAATTCAGGGCTGCGGGCAGTGGCGAAGCTCTGCTTGAATTCTTTTTGGGGTAAATTCGGTCAACGCGATAATTTACCGCATACAGAATTCGTCAAGACAAGACAAGAGCTTCTAAACATTATTACAGCCAAAGATAAAGAAGTAACAGGATTACTTCTTATCACAGAAGACGTTTTATGTGTCAATTGGACATATAAAGATGAAGCTGTAAAAACTCATCTCATACTAATGTTGTGATTGCCGCTTACACCACAGCTCAAGCTCGCCTTGTTTTGTACTCTTATCTAGAAAAACTTGAAAAACGATTATTATATTGCGACACAGATTCCTGTATTTTTGTTTCAAACGATGATGCGCAAGATGAATTTACTCCAGAAACTGGTAATTTCTTAGGACAAATGACAGATAAACTGTCTTCATATGAAGATGGTTCATACATTACAGAATATCTCAGTGGTGGTCCTAAATTTTACGCATTCAAAGGAATTTCACCTTCAGGAAATACTTTTGAATGCTGTAAAATTAAAGGTATACGATTGAATTTTCAAAACACAGCGCACATTAATTTTAATAGCATGAAAAAACTGATAAATAAAGAGATTGAACCTATTAAATTAATGTTCCGTAGTATTAAACGTACAGCAAATTTTAACATTGTTACAAAAGATGAGCAAAAAATATGTTCTGTGGTTTTGACGAAACGACGATTCTTTCAAGACGGTACATCTTTACCCTACGGTTATAAAGAAAGATAGCTAGGTTGTACGACAGCATGTGTGCGCGTGTGAGTGTGTATGTGCATGTATGTTGACGCTTAACTTTAAAATATTGTATATATAGTTTTTATTTATTTTAATTTGTAATATATTGTATATTTTTATTTATTAAATATGTTAAAATAGCGACCGATGTAAATTCTATTTTTTGTAAATTTTTATATCTTGTATATATATATTTTTAATATAAAAAAATTGTAAATAAATATATAAATATAAAAATAATAAATATATAATAATAATAAATATATTTTTAATTAAATATTTTTTTTCATTCTTTTTATACACCCACAACCCAAATTTTATCCATAATATTTTCACTCATTTTTAACAAAGCTGTTTTTTAGAATTTTTTCTTTATTCTTCTTTATTTTTCATAAAACTTTCTACAAATTTTCCTATGAGAGGTTGTCTACACTCAGATGTCAGCTATAGCGCCGAGAGAAAAAATACACCTCTTCGTTGCTCTCAGATTTCAGCTATAGCGCCGAGAGGGGGAGTATATCTCTCCACAAAGCAATGCCTAACGCTCACATACCCCATGTACGCGAGCACGGAGCGGGGTATTTACACTCAGATGTCAGCTATAGCGCCGAGAGGGGAAATACGCCTCTTCGTTGCTCTCAGCGAGCTCAAAAACAAAGTCCATCTTATTCAGGGGAGGGGGAACCCATAACGCGAGGGAAAGGTGGGAGAGAGACAGACAACGCCATGTTTGGGTGCGCCATAGCTCGGTCTACTCTACTTTCAAATAATCTTCAATAAATTCAAAATCTTTTTTTCTTAAGATTTTATTAGATTCCAACATGTCATTAATTCTTTCATCATCAAATTTTTCTTTTAACGAAATGATTTGTTTAAAGGCGTCATACGTAGAATTCCACGTTGTTATAACGGGCCTCTGTACACTGTATTCAAAAATTTTTTTCATTTCTTCTCGATTTTTTGGTAATCTTAAACATTTCCATAATTGTTGGCATTTTTCCATGACAAATTTATGACACTTTTTAATATTTGGAACTCTGTCAATTGCGTCTACAAGATCTTTTGTTGCAATCAAACTCGAGGTATGGCTGACCTATCGAAAATGACGAGATAGTGTTATATTTAAAAATATTGCTTCGTCTTCTACAGGATTTACATTATCGTTACTGTTCAGAAACAGTGATTCTTCGCCATCATTTTCTCCAAACTCTTCCATTTCCTCTTCAGAATCATTTGAATCCTCATCTGCAATAATTTTTATATAATAATTTGAAAATTTATTAAGATTTTATAAAGATTTTTCATATAAATTTAAAGTTCAATTTTTTCATTTGTTTTATTATATTTATAACTTTTAAGCAAAATTAGCTTTTTTAATAAATAATTGTTGAATCGACCAACAGCACTATGAGGTTTTTGATTATAAAATAGAAACAACCGGCTATGCTGTTTATTAAATTTAATTTATTAGAAACGACGTTTCGGCTGCGCTTATGGTAGCCTTTTTCAAGTTACTAAAACAAAAAATAAATAAAAACATTACTTCTTTGAAACGACGTTTCGGCTGCGCTTATGGTAGCCCTTTTCAAGTTACTAAAACAAAAAATAAATAAAAACATTACTTCTTTACAATAAATAACAAAATTATTTCTAACAACAGTAAAAACGGCTATAAAAAATATAAAAGATATGTCACGCACTTCTAAGTTCGTGTGATTTAACACATGTCAAAAATTTTCGCCAAGAAGCGAGTCAAGTGTGAGCACGAAGGCATCACTATTCCGAGATCCTCGGAATAGTGATGCCTTCCGGGATAAAGATTCCTTTATAAAGAGTTGTACGTTGCTCGATTGAAATGTAAGTTTCTTTTATTTTGTAAACATTATGATGTATTGCCTAAACACATTTCAAACTGTCTTGTGAACGTTGATTGTTTATACTTCTATAGCAGCGGCAGTAGAAGAAAAGCTTTAAATTGTTCTAATAAGTTCAAACAACAACTTTTGAAATTTGAAATTACTGATATTAACGCACATATTAAATTTTTAGATAACAATTTGTGCAATTTGGAAAGATCTTTAATCTCTAGACTTGGTATTCGTACATTTGAATTGTTTGAAAAGTTTTTTTTATTATAAAACTAAGATTTTTACTTCTAAAGTTGAAAAAAATTTAATGTCTAAATTTTCCAATTTGTATTTTCTTAAATATAACTCTTAATACAATTTCGATTTTGTTTGCAATGATAGTCAACTTGTTCCTGTTGTGAAAAATAATATTAGTCGAGAAGATAATATTAAGATTGAAAATATTAAAAGTAATTGGATTCACAACTTATCCTCAATAAATGTACCGCCTTACATTTATTCTACTTTACATTTAGGAAATAAATTCAATTTTGTTACTAATATTAATGAAAAATGTTTTTTAGAATTTTTTAAAAGTTTAAACAAGAATTTTCATTTTGATAATTTTGAAAATAACAACAAACTAAAAGTCGAATTGTTAGATTGTTTGAAGAAAACTAAAAACAGTTTCAATTTAGATCTTGTTGACAGAGTTATTGCTAATGATATTAAAAAATGCTTTCAATTTTTGAATTTTCACAAAAATTTAATGATCAGTAAGGCTGATAAAGGTGGTGCTTTAGTTATTATGGAAAAAAATGATTATGTTAACAAGGTAGAAAATAGCCTTGGCGACGAAACTATGTACGAGATTATAGATTGTTGTCCTTTGAAGAACTTAGTTAAAAAAACTGATAGTCTTATTAGTAAACTTAATAAATGTAACTTAATTAGTGACAACAAAAAATATTTCAATACTGTCAAGGACAAGTGCAATTTAGCTAGATGCTACGGTTTAGTTAAAATACATAAACTGGACAAACCTATAAGATTAATTATATCTGCAGTTGGTTCTCCAACTTACTTTTTAGCTAAATGGCTTTCAAATTTCTTGCATGACAACTTACCAGTTTTTCCGTATAATCTTAAGAATAGTTCAGATTTAATAAATTCCATTGATAACTTTATAATACCTCCAGGATATTGTCTCGCAAGTTTTGATGTCATTTCCTTATTTAATAATGTATATTTTGATGCTGTTAAGAGAGCTATTGAGTGTAGATGGCATTTGTTGACATTAAAAATAAATTTATCTTTAGATGAATTTTTGGAGATGATAGAGTTTATCATGAGGAATAATTTCTTTGTTTTTAACGATAAATTTTACAGACAAAAATTTGGTTCAGCTATGGGTAGCCCGGTTAGTCCAGCTCTCGCTGACTTGGTGATGCAAGATATATTTAAAATTTTATTTGCGACTTGTCCTTGGCATATTCCTTTTTAAAAAATATATGTTGATGATGTTATTGCATGCGTACCTATTGATAAATTACAAGAAATTTTAGAGTTTTTAAATCGCATCGATGACTATGTACAATTTACTGTCGAAATCCCTAATAATGACAGTTAAAAAAATTGTAAATAAATTTGACACCAGTGTGATTTTTCGTGCTACTAATAAACTGAGTTTTATGAACAACTTAAGTAAGGATCCTATTAAAAAGATGTATAAATTAAACTGTATTTATAAAATTGTTTATAAAGATTGTCCCTGTTGTTATATAGGGCAATCTGGTAGAACATTATTGACTTGTATATCGGAGCACGAAAATGATTGTAAAAAGAAAAGAGACAGGTCAGCCTTATTTGCGCATATGTTAGAAACAGGACATACATTCGATTTTAGTCATGAGTCGGTTTCTATCTTAGATCAAGAAGGCTCTTATTTTAAAAGGCTTGTTTCTGAAATGGTTTTCATTACTAAAAATAAGACTGTAAACAGAATTTTCGATACGCAAAAATTATGCTCTGCGTTCAAACCATATATTAATAAGCATTTAACTTAAATTGGCTTTTCTTGTAATGTACTAAAATCAGTCGTTGGGTTCGTCATGTTGCGGTTGTGGTGGGGCTATTAAAAGAATTGTATTATGCTTGGACTTAGTCGGAATAGTGATGCCTTCGTGTTCACACTTGACTCGCTTCTTGACGAAAATTTTTGACATGTGTTAAATCACACGAACTTAGAAGTGCGTGACATATCTTTTATATTTATTATAGCCGTTTTTACTGTTGTTAAAAATAATTTTGTTATTTATTGTAAAGAAGTAATGTTTTTATTTATTTTTTGTTTTAGTAACTTGAAAAGGGCTACCATAAGCGCAGCCGAAACGTCGTTTCTAATAAATTAAATTTAATAAACAGCATAGCTGGTTGTTTCTATTTCATAGCTTTTTTAATAAATTTAGATTTGTTTGATTAAATTTTGTTTCATGAGAAATTATAAAATCTAAAGAAAATCTACCGATAATTGACAGTTATTAATTTACTTTATTATTTAATATTAATTAAATTCCAGAATTGATTATATTCATCCAATAATTTAAATGTCTATTTATTTAATTTTTAATACAATTGATTTAAAATAACAATTTAAATAACCTGGAAAATAATTTTCTGGATTTTCTATTCCAAATTCTTTAAAGGCTTTAACAAAATTTTTCCCATTATCCGTAACTGTAGATACAATTTTTTCAGTAGTTAGCTCGAAAGTCGAATAGATAATAGATAGTTGCTCTGCTATATTGGAAAAGGTATGCGATCCTTCAAATCGTCTACAAGCTAAAGCTGCTGATCTTCTTTCCAAAGATATATCATCAATCTGAAAATAGAAATAATTTTGATTTTATTGTAATTTCTTAACTACTTTATGTGAATAACATGTCATCTTACCCAATGAGCAGTTACACCTAAAAATCTTCTATTCGACCCAATCCAAATATCTGCTGTTGTACAGACATGGTTTGCATTAGCTAAAGCCATTTTAATCTTGTCTAATTGTTTATAATATAAATCATCAACTTTTTTTCCAGCAGTATAACGAGTCAAATGCTTTAACGGAGCGTCACCATGTTTAATTTTAAAATCTAAATATTTTAAATAAAATGTTATTCATTAATATAATAAAAAAAATATTATGTAAAATATACAACCATTGAATATTTTTCGAAAAGCTGAATCTTCAACTAGACGAAGAGAAAGTTGATTTCTCAATAAAAACTCAACAACATTTTTTTCAAAAGTATTTTGAGAAAAAGCACATGTCACACGTCGATAAACAACATCATTTTCATCTTCATCATCACCATCCAATTTTTAAAATTTTTTATATTGCTGATGGCTTTGTAGTTTATCTTCATGTTTTCTCTAAAAATATAATTATGTTAAATCATAAAATTAATACAAAATAAACATTTAATATTATTAAAATTTTTTGGTTTTGTATGAAATAGTATATTTTTCACCTAGAGCGAGTAAAAATAAAGAACTCCTGTTTGGCTTGGATGACAATTCACATAAAATTAAAGTCATTCTTCCTTTACTCTCGAGGTGAAAATACAAATTTTCCAACAAGAGGCCAAAAATACCATATTCTATTTTTGATGACAGGAGAAAATATAGTACTTTTGGACTAGGTATTAAAAAAGCAATTTGATGACATTGTAAAAAAGTAAACACAACATTTTATTCTGTGTTTACTATAACAGATAAAATTTAGTATTATTGTCACCTACAAATATGGCTGACCTTTTTTTCTGATAAGGTATATAACTTTAATATAAATAATGTTCAATTTTATATATCCATAAGAGAAAATTCATCATTGAACAAGATATTTATTGAAACATGATACTTGATATTTCATCTAAATATTAACTTTATATTTGAATGTACTGTCATAAAAAACATCAAAATTTTTTTTCAATTTATACCATTAAATATTGACCTTATCAAGGTATTTTTGAAAAAGTACAATTTTTACTTTTTAAATTTTGCAAGTCACAATAACAATAAATAAATTAGTTAATTTAATAACATATACATATAAAAATAATAACCTTTAAACGGCGATAAAAATTTGATGAAACTTTGAGATTTCCATGAATAATTTGGTTACAAGTCATGCATTTTGCTATGATTTTATCGCCATTTGATTTCGTCAAATCTGTTTCGAAAAATTTTCCATCCAAATAACAAGTTTTACAGCAGACATCTAACATTTCTTTTTGCTCATCACCTAATGAAACAGAAGGCGCCGTTGAAACATTTGTAATTCCTGTAGAATTACTCAATTGTGATAACTCATAATAGGTACCATTATTTGCTGTCCCCTGACTTCCATCATCATGTAATGGTTCACTATCTATACCAACTCTCAAACTAGCTAGCAATTCATCTGTACTATCCACTGAATTTTCTTCACTGTTCATTTTAAATCCTTAAAGTGAACAACAAAACAATGAATAACATAATAAAATACAATGTATTTATAGGTTTATTGATCCAGTAAGAATCATAAGAGAGTTTATTTTATAAATAATATTCCTAAAATTAAATTTTTACGAGGTCTAAAATTTGTAAAGTATGAATTTAATTATAATCTTTTTAACGAAAATTAAATTTTACAAAACCCAACTTTGTTAGAAAAATACATAAACATTAATTTCATGCACTATCTGTGCATTTGACATCAAGTCAGTCCCGCGAATTTTGCTTTATACGTATCTAGTACCTTGATTTACATATAGGAGGCGCGGACGCCCCTCATATATATACACTTCCGTTTCATTAGTTCCGTTGCATGTACCGTCATGAAATCAATTCACTTCCGTATAATTTTTTTATACGTCTCTTATGGGAGGTGTATACCGTCGCTAAAGAAGTTTCACTTCAAAATAGAAAATTTATAATGACGTCATTGAGAAAAGTACGGAATGCCAAAGTAAAAGGTTATGTTATACAGATATCTACGTTCCCTAATTTTTTCAAAAAATTGTCAGCCAGTTTTATGTTATTGTACAAAGATTTGCATTTATATTAATTGCTGTAATAAAATAACTGGTGGTCTATAAATTATTCTTTCAGTTACAGATTAATCATATATTTTCATACACAAAACAAATAAAAAAAATTTTATAGGTCTAAATCATAAAAGTGTTGAAATGAGACAATGTAAATTAAAGAATTTTTTTTTCTATGAATTGTTTAATGAATTCCGTAATGAATTGTTTTCTCGAATACTATAAACTTCAGATAAATACTTAAAACAATAATTGATGTTAAATAAATAACACATTTTGCAAATTATAATATGAAGATATTTGAGTTTATCTAATTCGTGAAATAATATAATTAAATGTTTTTTTCATCTTGAAAACACGTTGTTACAGAAAAAACCAATAATTGAAAAAATGCACTAAAAAGTATTAAATAAATTAATTGAATTTCTTAAAATTACTTTTATACAGTTTCATTGCAATAATCAAAATAAAATTTTACAACAAAAATTATAAAAGAAAAGGGTGTGCACTGATTTTCAGTAAATCTAATAATAATTTCAATACTATCTTTAATAATTTCTTAAAAAGATTTTAGAAAAAATTTCAGCAACCACACTTTTCTTTTTAAATTGTTGTTGTAAAATTTTCTATTGATTATTGCAATGAAACTATATAAAAGTAATATCAAGATAGTTAATTTATTTATTTTATACTTTTTAGTCTATTTATTCAATTATTGTATTTTATTTTTAAAGCATGTTTTTAAAATATTGTATTTTCTATTTTTAAGTTAAAATTGTTTTTATTATCATTTAGAGTTACATTGCAACCAGACTTTTCGAAGATTACACTCAGGTACATCCGTTATCGGCGACTTGGTACTCCAGTTCGACCTCTTTATCCTAAATCATTATTATACATTATAGATTCACTTTCAAACTTCGAATTAGGTTTTAGCAGCCCCGAAATCCCCCGGGGAACCCGGCTCGACCCAGAGAAAGCCTCCCCACTTGTACTTCCTCGGAGACGACGTCCATGCATATTCTGGACAACGTGCATCACTTTGTGCCAATTGTTTGATCTCAAATTCGATTTTAGCAACCCTGAAAATCCCCGAGAAACTCGCCTCGACCCAAAGAAAGCCTCTCCATTTATACTTCCTCGAAAATGACTTTTCACACCCATTATCATCGACCTGGATATCCAAGTACCAAAATGACAACTGATTATTGTATTGTCATCCAAGACCAAAGTCTATGCCAATTGTCAGAATTTATATCTGTCAAAAAGTGCCTGAAATCGAGCGCGCAAGATTTGATTACAGACAGACAAACAAACAAACAGACATGAAGGCGAATATAAGAAAAGCGTATATAAAAAAATAATATTTACCTACGTTAAGTCTGCTTTAAGACTAATTATCTTTCGTTTTTTATGACAAAAACAAGTAAATTGAATTTGAGAAAATTTCTATAAGTTACTTAAATTTATGAAAAAGCCAATATAAATCGTCGTTTTCGCAGAATTATGAAGATTATGATTATTTTCGCGGAAATTATAAAGTTATGGAAATTATTTATGAAAACGTTTTTGATTGGAAAATTTGTGATTATTGCAGTTGAATTTTGTTACATCATCATTAGTTATATCCTCGTTAAAATGACCTGAAAATTTCTGAAAGAATCGGAACAAATATTTTTCCGGTCTTTAAAGAATGTTTAAGAATTATTATAAAATAAAAATTGATAAATTTTTCAAGTTTTTCGAATCGCTCCAACATTGAAATCTCAATTATAAGCCGTTACTCATAAAATTTAGAAAAGTCTATTGTATGCAACTATTTTTTCAGTGATTCAGTTGTAATTTATAAAATTGTGAATTTGGGTGATTCATTATGTTTCGTTCCGTAATATTTATCTGATGTTGGAGCTACAGCAATCGAGTTTTGCTTTTTTTATTTCATTAATATCATTTTAAATTCGTAAATTAATAGTATATTGTGTAACGAGTAAGGTTTAGTTGACTATTGCGCATGAGGGCAAGTTGGCGCACGAGCGTAGCGAGTAGCGCCATTGCCCGAGACTCTCTCTCTCTCTCATATCTGCCGTACGACTGACTCGCAATAGTATATTTCTATACTTTTTGGTACTATTATTTGTAATTAAATTACATACTTTTAGTTCACCAATTTCACGTATATACGGAATAATTACGATTTCGTTGATGAAAAAATAATACAAGAATAAATGATACGATTTACTTTGTCAGAGGTTAAAGCGAGATAGAGTATAAAATTCATCACATGGTCGATGAGATACAGTATGAGGACGCTGCGCTTGTATGAACCTTTGCGATTTTACATGAATTAACGCTTTTGCGTGACATTATTTTACAGAATGTAACGTATTTACGTGATTTAATACAAAATAATATTATACATAGCTGTGAAACACACGCCTTCAAAAAACAACACATGCAGCGCGCGCTATTAGCTACTTACTATCCCGAAAACGCATGCGCTATAGGCCACGTACTCAGCACGGATGAGAAAAACAAATATAATGACTTGTCCGGACTAAAGCTATGTTAATACAATAATTTTTGTTAAAATAAAAAATCATTTAAACTTGCAAATTTTTTATGAACTTGGATTGGAAATTATATCAAGCTCGACAAACCTAATCTTGAAATACGTTATATTGAAAGTTTGTATTATTACTTTTTATGTAGTATTTTCGTGGGTTTCTTGAGTTGTCCGCACTCGAGTTGAATCTTACAAATTTTTTCTTTGTCGCAAAAAAATGTTATTAAACGCATTGTTTATTCATAACTTAGGATTGGAAATATTATTAGAAGACTAGAAGCTTCGTCATGCTCTTAAAAATAAAAATAATGTTACCTAATTTTAAAAATAATATTAATCTGAATAATATATCCTCATCAGAAAAGTTATTGTAATTTATATATTTTTGGAACCTTTCCAATTTCATGTGTACCACCATGGTATTATATGGGGATATCCACCCAACTTTAAATTCTCTAGTAACAGGTCATTATTTAAACTAGGTTATAATCTTTTGTGCTATCCTGTAACTCTATTTCTGATGTATTTTGTAAATGTGCCACAAACGGCGCAGCAGATAATTCTATAAAAAGTAAATTTACACATAAGATAAATTACGGTAATTTTTTATGTGTAAAAATGAATGTTTCATAGAAATATCTACTGCGCCGTTTGTTAAACATTTACAAAATACATCAGAAATAGAGTTACAGAATAGCACAAAAGATTTGAACCTAGTTTAAATAATGTGCATCATGCGGTAACCCAGTAACAGCTGTAATATGACCTGTTACTAGAGAATTAAAAGTTTTGTGGATATCCCCATATATCAAAAAATATGATTATGACTTCTTCAGATTTTTTATGAATTTCTAATATATTGAATAGTGATTTTTGAAGAGCATATCATAGTATTAATTAAATTAACTTATTAATAAACTGAAAAATTGCCTAGTAATAATGAATCAGTGCGATTTATTGTATTTATTCACAAAAAAAATTTATAGCTTAGTCGTGTAAAATGGCTTTATTTCCACTATCGAACAATTCCATGGTATGCTTAACTATTTCAAGAGTTAAAAAAATTTAATAATACGTATATTTTTTTATAACTTTAAAATCGTTACTGAGAATCATAAATAATTTTCACGGTATTTTATTAATAGCAGGTCGTATATCTCTATCCTTTTATAATGAAAAAATTCAATTTTCTGCAAAATCTTATAATTGTAGCAAAAAATAAGAAGAAAGCCTTATCTCGTATAATAAAAAGCAATATTTTCTCTTATGAGAAAAAAACTATTTTTATCGCTTCGTTTCAAAGAAAACTTTAAAAAACTGAATTGTCCATCCAAACCTCGATATTTTATGTTTTTCAAGGTTTTTTTTAAAACGAATCGATAAAAAAATTTTTTCCTAATCAAAGAAAATATTGCTTTTTATGATACAAGATGGGGCTTTCTCTTTATTTTTTGCTAAAATTATTAGTTTTTGTAAAAAAATCAATTTTTTGATTACAATAGGACATATATACTCGACCTCCTCTTAAGGATCTTTAATAGCTATTAAACTCTTTACAAGATTGTAATAATTCATCTCGATTTACTTCCATAGAGTTCGTGAAGTTTCATTAACCTTTCAATCAATATAAAGAAAATATAAAGATTCATCCGTATTCTTAAATAATCTCATAGATTTATAATCATTTATTTACCAATAATTCAATAAATATATTTATACGATGATAAAACGTAAAAAATATTTCTGAAGAATTTTTTAAAATACAATCTAGAAGGTTTCTCCTGAAAACTTTACAGTGCTGTTCAATTCTAAAGCAATCTTAATTGTTCATTAATTGTGAATACGATAAAATTAAGGTTACTATTCCTTAGTAAAACTTAATGAATCAAAAAAGTTCAGAAGGTATCAACGACAATCATGACAATTTTTTTCATAAGAGTTCGCAAAGTTGTATTATGGACTGGTACCAACAACCACAAAAAATTAGAAAGGTTCTTTTACATCAGGATCTTTCCAAACCTTACTGTGCATTTTAACCGGGGTATTTCACCTGAATACGGAGGACATTTATAACTAATATAGGTAGCTAGGAGAGTTTCCGTAGCCGATGGAGATCCACGGCTCCACCAAAGTTTTTCCTATGTATTTTGGTGCCCTGAACACGAATTTCGAGGGTGGATAGCTGGAAAATAGTTAGGAAAATCTCTAAAGTAAATTTTCTGGTTGTTAATTTTTCGCGGAAAAACATAATTTTTCGTGTTTTTCATCAAATATTAAATCGAAAATATTCTTATCAATTTTGCGGTACATCGCACCATTTCTCTGTAAAAACATCATAAATATAAAAAAAACTCATTTTGCCATTTTTAATGACTTTTTTTATTTTATTGCACCAATCATTGGTGACCAATATAATTAAGAATTTTTACATTTTAATAAGCTAAAATTATTCTTTAATCCACCAACTGTTGATAAAAAAAGAATGGTTTAGGCTGGTTGCGGTCTTCCTTTAATTTTTCACGAAGAATTGAACCGCTTATTCAGAGAGTACCGCGCAACGGTGCTCACATGAAAAAGTCAGGTCGGAAAATATGGGAGATTGCTATAGTAACATTAAAGTCCACGGTTCCAAAAATTTTTTTTATATATTTTGTCACTAAACATTAATTTAAAGGGGGTGAAGTCGGAAAATGTCCAGGAAAATTTGTATGATATAATTTCCAAAATATGAAAAGTCTATTTTTTAAATAAAAAACATTTTGTCGCTTATTTCATGCAATTTTCATGCCAAAGTTATAAAAAAGAATAAGTTTTATAATTTTTTTCAATTTTTCATATTAGAATGAGACTATTGTTACAGTGCAGCAGAGATTAGAATAGGATTTCCTAAAATTTTATTTCAGTTGCTAAATTTATGTTATAATTTATAAATACGTTTAATTAATCGTTATTTGTATTTTAATCTTATTACATTTTTTACATGTAGAATTTTTGCTACAAGAACAATATGTACAGTACGCTATTCATTATTTTATGAAGTTTAAAAAACTTGTGTTTTTATAATTTATAAAATTTTTTAACGAAGTACAATTTTTTTCTGTGAACTACTCTTTTACTGTTACATATTTTGTAAAAATATATCTCTTTAATAAAAAAAATAGTTATATGATTGATTGAAAATATTAATTTTAATTAATTTTATTTATGTATAACCCTGTTGAAAAAACTCACTGACATGGTAACATTTTTTTTAACTATTAATAGTTGAATTTATTGATTTGTTGATTGTAATTCTTTAATCATTTATTTTATTTCCGCAATTCAATCCAAAATATCCTTAATTTATAATCCTTCAGTTGAAAATTGAGGCAGCACACCAATTATAACACATCCAAAATAATTTATAGCAGCATCATCAGTGTCTCAACCAAATTTTAAAATTGCTAAGCATAAACTTTCAAAACAAATGTCAGGAAAAAGTAATTAACATTGTAAAAGAATTTTTTTATTACAGATAACTATTATGTGAAAAACTTTTTAAAAAATAAAAGCATATAATCAAATTATCCATCAAAAAGTAAAACCATTCCTTGAAAATCTTTAAGATTCTTAGCAGTATTAATATTAGCAACTTTTCCTAAACTAGAATTTTTTTTATTTTAAGTAACATAGAAAAAATAACCTGTTTGTGTAACTGATTAAAAACTGCTCACTTGTTAAAAAAAAAATCTGGTGGCACTCATATATATATGGGTCAAAATAACATCTTTTTTAAAAAGTGTGCGCACGTGGGTCAGCGATTTTGCTGATTTTGAGATATGTTTTAGTATTATTAAAATTAGAAATCTGTGCAAAATTTCAGCCCTCTAAGTGCAAAACTCGCCGAGAAATGGCCTTTCAAAGGTCAAATATCCGCTTCTTTCGGCTGTTTTTCACTCTTTTTCAAAATTCTGCCAAGACTCGAGTTTTTGACATATTTTTATTTGACAGGCGGCAATTTCTTCGTTTTTATGTTAACTTTAAATATCCGTAATCTTATTTTTAAAAAATTCTAATGAGGCTTCTGAAAACTCAGAGAACAAAATACTGATTTTTGAAATTTTTGAAAATTTTTAAACAGCTGTAACTCAATTGGATTCAATCATTCTCAAATTATCAAAATGTCATTTTATTGGTCTTTTAGAGAGCTTTAATTTCAATTTTGAAATTTTTAAAAAGGCTCAAAATTGACGGAGATACGAAGGTTTAAAGTTTGCAGAAATATCTAAAATATTCGTTTTTACAAAATTTAGATCATTTTAACTCTGGCCGGACAACTTCAAATTCACTAAATCTTACAAGAAAACTTTCTATAAGTCATGTAAAATGAGGCAAAATAGGCCTGGTCAATGGTATCCTACGATTTTATTATTATTTGAACCTCTCATAATTCAGTATTTTGCTTCACAAGTAAATTAATAGACCCAGCTGTTGCGTCTTTTACTCATAAATGCGAAAACCTTAAAAGATTCAACAGGCTATGAATTATTAAATGAGAGATAAAGAAAGTTGATTTTATGCTTGAGTATAGGTCTCTAGGTCGTTTAGAATAAAAGTTATAACAGTTTGAGAATTCTTTATTTCTCAAGGTATCAAATCCGTGAACGCTTACTCTAGCCGATTTTTAGATTGGTCTTAACTGACCTATAACCTGATTGAATGTGAAAATTCATTTAAATGTATTAAGTCTTCAGGATTGTAAAAGTTTTAAAAAAATTATAAATATTAGAATAATCCCAGGGCAAAAAATATGTCGTAATTGTTATAGAAAAATAAAGACTGCAATATTAAACTATGGTAATCAAAATAACTATTGCCATGATCCCTTTAAGAGACACAGAAATCCAGTGAATAATTTTCTGAAAATAGTAGATGAAAATATATCTGTAAAATTTGCAGTAGCTTGCAATGATATTGAATTATTATCAGGTGTCACAGTATGTTCCTCTTGTTATAACAGAATCCAGTCAATAGTATCAGAGTTCGAAACACAACAAAATATAAAATCTGATGTGAGAGCTACTGCGACTCAAAGCAGCGAAAGTAATAATCAATCATTAGCAAGTTTACAAAACTCTGAGAACTTCATATCTACAAGTCAAAATGCAAAAAATTTAGATTCACTTTATGCAATGCTTAATATTTCACCTATAGATAAAAATAAATTAACGCTTGATAGATTGAAATAATATTAAAAATAAAAAAAAAACTTTTTAATGTACTACGTTTTTATAATGAACCAAAAAGTATAAAATAATGTGTAATGAAATGAAAAGTGAATAATGATTTCAAATAAAAAAACGTGGGGCGCATGTTTATTATTATGTATTGTATGCGCCCCACGTTTTTTTATTTCAAATCATTATTCACTTTTCATTTCATTACACATTATTTTATACTTTTTGGTTCATTATAAAAACGTAGTACATTAAAAAGTTTTTTTTTATTTTTAATATTATTTTATACTTTTAGTTCAATTAAAAACGTGGTAGATTGAAAATTTTAACATTATGAGTATCCTAAATATATAATATTTTCAAAAATTTTAAAAAACTTAATTTCATGAGTATATCCCTCTAAATATATTAATATATATATATATATATAAATTTTATCGTGTTGTCCAACAGTGCATATTATATAGCATATATATTGTTATCAAGGGACTAAAACGTGTTTCATCTATTTTTTTTAGAGAACACGTAATCGCATGCTGAGTTTCCCGCCATTTTGACGATAATGACGCTATTAGAAATTCAACCAAAATTTATTGTTTTATGCATTGATAGACCATAAAATGAATAAAATACAGTCTCAAATTTTATATGTACAATACAAAATGCTGTAATTTATGTCTAATTGCAATATGAGAAGTTAAAGAATTTTAAAAATTTTCGAAGATGGTTAGACACTAATGTTAAAAGTATATCTATATATAAAATCTTCAAAATTTCAATTTTTCCAATATCTCCGTATATAATTGTATTAATATATTTTTCGGTGGGAATATATATTTAATTATATTATCCAACAATGCATGCAAAAATATAATATTGAATATATTAATATATTAATATATTTGATATATTAATATATTAATATATTTGATATATTAAAATTAATATATTAATATATTTGATATATTAATATATTAATATATTTGATATATTAATATATTAATATATTTGATATATTAATATATTAATATATTACTATATTAATATATTACTATATTTGATATATTAATATATTAATATATTAATATATTAATATATCAAAAGAAGATTTTTAAAATTTTCGAAGATGTTTAGACACTAATGTTAAAAGTGTATCTATATATAAAATCTTCAAATCTTCAATTTTGCCAACATCTCCGTATATGATTGAATATATTAATATATTGTTCGATAGATATATATATTTTTTTTATAATATTGCATTGTCATCCAGTTCCGAGCTATATTTAAAATTTCAAGTCTCTAGCTCATCAGGAAGTTAGTTTACAATCGGTTGCAAAATTCGTACCGAACAGACAGACAGACAGACAGACAGACAGACAGACAGACAGACAGACACCAAAGCGAGTTAATAAAAACGTAGTAACGTAGTAAAATAAAGCATTAGATGCATTACAATGTATTGTTGGCGAAATTACCACTACAATGTGTAAAGTATATGATTGTTAAGTCCTGGCTTTCACCAGGACTAAATAAAAGTGTATGATTTTATTATGTTGAATATTTTTGTATGATTTTAAATATGAATTTGAATTAATTTGAAATAATTGAAAAGTAAATTTTATTATTTATAAAGTTGAAAAGTAAATTTTATTATTTCAGTTAATTTATATATAATAATAGTTAGTAAATTTTTCAAAATTTTCTGCTTTTGTCTGTAATTTGTATGGTAAGTTTAACATAAATCTAACTTAAACGTAAACTGATCTTTGCTTGTCTTTATTTTGACAAATATGTACTCTAAATAATTTTAGAGTTTAGAATGAAGATTGAACATAGTTCTTTCATTCCATATAGAACTTATAATAAAGTTTATCATTTTTTTTTACTTTACATAAATTGTAATTGTAAAATAAAATTTTTATAAGTCTTAATAAAGACTTTTTTATAATGATTTTTCTTTTTTTTTTGTAATACGAATTCTAAATAAATTTAGAAGTTGAAATATTCATTTGAATATTGGTTCATGTTGCATTTGAATGAAAGTATCTAACTTTCCCTTTCTTTTTTTTTGTAAATATATTTTTCGTGTTGAGAAATGAAATCAGTTTTACGAATATATATTAGATAATATATGCTTGTATACCTTAAATTCAGAGACAAAAGTAATTGATTTATAAACAAAAACATAAGACTTAATATACATTAATAAGTTTAATGATCATTATAAATGTTAGATTTCTTTTACAAGATCTTTATTGTTAATGAAAAATAAAAAATAAAAGTATATGTAGTAAGATGCATATAAATATAATTTTAAAGCTTTAAATCTTATTATAGATAATGTATATAATAATTTTACATATTTTATTTGATTATTGACTAATACTGATTTAAATAAATTGATTTAAATTTCTTAATTTTTTATTTGAAAACCATTCGTTGTTGATTAAATTAATTAATTTAAATGTGATTGTTTCTTACTATTTAAATTGATTGATTTAAGTTGATAGAGCCCTTGAATCGACAATCTGTGAATTTACAAGCCACATTTTAAAAACTTACAGATTTTTCTTATTTTATACAAATTGTTTATCAATAAAACATAAATAATATAAATGAACTAGAATATAAAAAAAATGAAATTATAGAGATTCAAAAACTTATGAAATGTGCAAAAATTCCTGAAAAAGAGAAAAAAGGGATTAGATTTGTTACTTAACACTCATAACATAAACTAGAGTTCAGTGGAAAGCCGAAGGAAGGGGTAACAGAAATTTGGGCGATATGTATTTATTATAATGACATTCATTTTACTTTATAACTTACATGAACAAGGTTATAAGATAACTTAACACAATTAGAAAACAAGGGCAAATGGCCAACTAAACACGGGAACAGCACGATAGTCAGAACTTCGAAAGACGCAAGGGGCCGATCGAATAGTCGATGAACTAAATGAACAAACAAAAATGGAATTTCGTATACGGCGCAAAACGGCCTTGGAAATTGCGGGAGCAGCCCGCTTACCGTTCATTTAGAGCCAACGGTAGACGATGGGTATCGTCATGGAACGCGCGGGAACGCTCGCTTGTACTATGACGTGCACTGAAACCGAAAAGCGCGGGAACGCCCGCTGATAATAAGACGCGCACTATAACGAAAAGCGCGGGAACGCCCGCTGATAATAAGACGCGCACTGTAACGAAAAGCGCGGGAACGCCCGCTGATAATAAGACGCGCACTGCAACGAAAAGCGCGGGAACGCCCGCCGATAATAAGACGCGCACTGTAAACGTGAGTCGCGGGAACGCCTGTACCGACGCCACGCGATCGCGCACTCAAGCACTCGGGGCACCCCTACCACTGCACAAGCCACTCGAAGAAATCAGGAGCCGATGTAGAGACGTCGATGTCAAAAATACTACTACTCCTTTTTCGTAGAGACACGCGACTTTTACCTATTCTCTCCCCACCATGCCAGATGCGCACCACCTCCATGCGCGCGAAAACACCCGAAGGCGGTGTCCCAATCCGATTATTCACGAACAAGATTTTTTTCTTAAATATTTATAATTTTTGTTCATGATATAATAGTAGAAATCAAATGTGTTTCTGATTTGTCTGATGTTATTTAGAATTTTCAATGATAAATCAAAATATTTAAATATATTGTTATTAATTATTTTTTTATTTAAATCTTGCTGATTATGAGTTAATGTGATATTCTTATTTTAGGAATAATTTTGTTTTTTAGATACGTCTTATTATTCAATTGTTTTGGTTTTATTTTGATAATTTTAGTGTATTTGATATATTTATCAAACACCATTTTTTTTTTTTTTTATTTAAATTATTAGAGCTTTTTGTTGTAAAGCATTTTTGTATTTTCAAAAGTTTATTATTTTTTTGTAGAGAATCATCTTTGTTATTAGTTGTGTTGTTTTTAATGAGTTTGGATATATTATTTTTGCTGGCAAGATTTGTTTCATTTAAACATAGTTGAATTAATTTATCAAGGTCTGGTCCATCATTGAATTGTAATACAGAATTATCACTGTAAATAATTTGTGCTTCTTGTGCAAAATTAGTCTCTTGGATTATTTCAGAGTTGTTCAGTTCTGGTAAGAAATTTTCAATTATGTTTTCGTATTTTATAAAGTCATTCATTAATGGGTCAATACTGTCGAAAATTATTGGCTCTTCTTTTGCATTTTTAAATTATTTTCACATTCTTTATTTTGTTTGAGATCAATTGTATACGATTTTCCTTTTTCTACACAATTTATTGTTTTTGTGTCATTTCTTACGGTCAGAACATATGAATGCACTGTTTCGAAATCTTCTAAAATTGGAACTTGATTTATTATAACTTGATTACTTAACAATTTTTCAGTTTGTTCAGATTCGATTATATGAGGTTCATTGTATTTAACTTCTCTAGTAGTTTTCTTGGCTAATAAAATAGTATTAGCTTGAACATTTTCTTGATGTTCTATATTTATTTTTCCATCATTTTCTTTTTCGTTAATTTTGATATTTGTTATATCAAAAGGTATAGACTTTTATCGTCTATAATTAAATTGTTCATATTATGTATTTTAAATTTTGCAGTTTTATGAGTTGACGTTTCTGGTTCATTAACAGATGTATTATCACAGTATTCTTTATTTCTATTATACAATAGATCAAAAAGTCGTAGATCACTTATTTTCTTGCAATTTTTACGTGAGTAACCTGTAGTTTTACAATATATACAATAATTTTTTTGTTCATAGTCAGTAAGTTCATCATTTGGATACAGAAAATTTAATGCTAATATAAAATCATCTATATTGTTGATTTTCGCTCGATGTATAATAGAAGAGATGCTACCTCTAAGTTTCAACTTTGCAATTAAAAACAGTTTCCTTTGATCGTTAGCTAAACTTCTTGCTAATTTTATTTTATCAACATATTCTTCAGGTAATATATTTTTACCATCGAATTCTGGTAAAAGTTCAAACAAATAATCATCATCATAATCCATTATGATATTTAGATCTTAATTATTTTGTGAAGGGAATTTCATATGTTCCATTAAGATATTACAAAGTAAATGTGTGATATGATGTTAATATGCAAATGTTATTATAGATACTTTTATTATTTATCAATATTAAGCGATCCATGTTGTATTAACAATGATCTTGTTGATATATAGTCTGAACTCGTTATTAATCATAAAAATTGTTATGAATATTGCTGATCATGTTTTTTTTTACACTGTTTACAATTACGTTTTTAAACATATATATTTAAAATATTTTGAATCTTATTTAATAAATTTCTTTGACACTCACCTACTTTTAAAATAGATAAAAATGCTGACTTTCGCTTTAGATTCTTTGCTTTCTTTGACCTACTGTTGTTGAAAATATCCGCGAGTATGTCACACGGTAATTTTGCTGAGTCAAAATTTTTTGACAGTTCGATACTCTTTAGTTATTTGATTACCAGCGTCTATTTTTTAAATGCCGTTTTGTTCTGACTTCCAATATTTAATGTTGAGTCAGGTTTTCTTTTATTCACCGAAACGTATTTCACTTTCAAAACTATGTATTGAAAATTATGTTATTTTCACGGTTTTAATGAATTGTTAATGTATCAGATTACTGATATTATAAAATTGATGCAAGAAACTTTTTAATATAATTAATAAAAAAAATGAAAAAATGTTTTACAATTATTAAGAATGTATGAACTTATTTATTCAATTGTTTTAATTGAAAATAATGTTTAATCGCGCACTTCACGATTGTATATTTTAATTACGCACTATGCGTATGATATATGTATTTAAATACAATATATATATTTATTAATTGATGCAATTCGCTAATAATGCACTTCGCGTATATATATTTATTTGTTTTAGATAACACTATTAATATTTAATGACACACTTTGTGTTTATTTTGTTTGACGCACTTTTGCGAATAATATTTATTGTGCCCGTGGGAATATAATATTTTATTTGACGCACTTTTGCGTTTTCTTAATTCACTTTTAAACACTGTATTTCAAAGATATTGAAATTACAAGCAATAATTTTTAATTAGAGCTTCAATAAGAGTCCTGAAGTATCATAGAAATCAGATTATAGGTAAGCTAAGACTAATCTAAAAATCGGCTAGAGTAAGCGTTCACGGATTTGATACCTTGAGAAATAAAAAATTCTCAAACTGTTATAACTTTTATTCTAAACGACCTAGAGACCTATACTCAAGCATAAAATCAACTTTTTTTTATCTCTCATTTAATAATTTAAAGCCTGTTGAATCTTTTAAGGTTTTCGCATTTATGAGTAAAAGACGCAACAGGTGGGTCTATTAATTTACTTGTGAAGCAAAATACTGAATTATGAGAGGTTCAAATAATAATAAAATCGTAGGATACCATTGACCAGGCCTATTTTGCCTTATTTTACATGACTTATAGAAAGTTTTCTTGTAAGATTTAGTGAATTTTAAGTTGTCCGGCCAGAGTTACAATGATCTAAATTTTGTAAAAAACGAATATTTTAGATATTTCGCAAACTTTAAACCTTCGTATCTCCGTCAATTTTGAGCCTTTTTGAAAATTTCAAAATTGAAATCAAAGCTCTCTAAAAGACCAATAAAATGACATTTTGATAATTTGAGAATGATTGAATCCAATTGAGTTACAGCTGTTTAAAAATTTTCAAAAATTTCAAAAATCACTATTTTGTTCTCTGAGTTTTCAGAAGCCTCATTAGAATTTTTTAAAAATAAGATTACGGATATTTAAAGTTAACATAAAAACGAAGAAATTGCCGCCTGTCGAATAAAAATATGTCAAAAACTCGAGTCTTGGCAGAATTTTGAAAAAGAGTGAAAAACAGCCGAAAGAAGCGGATATTTGACCTTTGAAAGGCCATTTCTCGGCGAGTTTTGCACATAGAG